>JAGFMF010011662.1:1188608-1233569 GCA_019455555.1 Galemys pyrenaicus | reverse complement strand
TCCCCGCTCTCTGTGGTGAATCCTCTCACCCCCCCACACCTCTGGCCTGTACCCCAGTGCTTGTGTGCATAAATAAATAAATCTTTAAAAAAAAAAAATATGATCTGTATAGCCCCCCACGAGAAAACTATTTTAAAGAAATGTTAAGGGAAAAAGATTTTGAAAACAGACCTATTAGTCTTAAGCATTTTTTCCTCTCAGGAATTAAGTTTGTCAAGTTTCCCTAAAAATTGATTTTAACATTCAACTTATAAAGGCATCTTTACAACCATTATTTAGCAGCCTACAAGAGTAATCTTTTTTCAACAACTATGCTTTTTATATTTGTTGCAGCATCTGTTTTCACAGGTAAAGGTTTACATGCACGTGACAGAAGTACCTCTGATGTAGCGTCCCAAAGGAGAATGTGAAATCTCAGTGCACAACCACTGCACTAAGTAGCCGCTGTAGCTCAAAAGTGCAAACAAGAAGCATGCTAAAGACATCTTCCAATGCAGATTACCTGTTTTATTGAAGCATTCTTATGAATATTAGAATCTGTCATTTTGACTACAGTCATTTCAAGCCTCAATTACAACTATAAAAGTGTCCTACAAACAATAGTAACCAAAGTTGTCATCATTCCCAGGAAACCACTTATGAGCAAAATTCTTTTCAAATTGGGGAAAGGAGGGAAAATAATGAATAACCCCTTCTTCCTTGATAAAGAGTATCTTACACCTCTATTAATTTAAGTGTAAGTTCTTTGTGAAGGTTTTATCATTGCTGCATAGCATTCTTATGTTTAAAATCTTATCCATAATTTCCACTTACTATTGCTTTTGCATAATATAATTTAATATGTATTATTGTAATAGCTGCACACTCTTTAAATACTTAGCATTCAAATGAAAAGAGTACCACAAATCAAGTTCACCAGAAAAAATGCTGCTTTCAATGTAAAATGCCTTATCTGACTTGAAATCTTTGCAACAGATTCTTTAAAAAAAAAAAAAAACAACTCATTTAAATATTTATAGTAGGGACCTCCCTGGTGGCGCAAGAGGTTAAGTCTCAGCACCACTATGAAGCTATGTTCCATCTCCAGCCAGGGAGTGAGCTGATGTACATGGCCCACTGCTGTCTTGCCCACTGCTCCCTCAGCAGTGTATTTCAGTCGATCTGCCTGTTTTGCTCCCCACTCTGTCTCTGGTGAATCCTCTCCCAACCCCCGTACCTCTTGCCTACACCCCAGCTCTGATATGCATAAATAAATCTTTAAAAAAATAAATGTTTATAGCATACTGTCAGGTGAAAAAAAAATTATTAAGCAATATTTTTCCAAAAATGTGTATCATCATACATGCCTGTGTTATTATCCAAAAACAAGCCACTGACTTTATTCAAGGTCTTTATAACACCAAGCAGGAAACTTAGTTCAATGTGAGCAAAGGTGAGTTAAGAGCTACCCTAATGCTGCTGGACAATTCGTGGGACACAGAAAATATGACATAAATATGTAACCACATATATATGCTGTGAATATGCACTGAATATATACATATATTGATAAAACAATGTTTATATGTGTGTATATATGTACAGAAGTTCAAAAACTGTAAAACCAAAATCTGGGTGATAGAGGAGAAATAATTTAAATTTTCTAGTTGTACATATTTCCTAATTTGTCTATAACAAGCTGACATTTTTAATTTTTACACCATTTAACTAGTTTCAAGAGCAGAACTCTGTCCTCATATAGTATACCTTCATGTTCCTCTAAGGAAGAATAATTTTCACATTCCCTACCGTTTTCCTAAAACCGTTAATATTTATAGGTACTCTTTGTTCTAGACAAAACATGTAATTTCATATGCATCAATTTTAAGAAACTGCACATCAGTCCATAAAAGATTTACCTTCATCATACATTTCTTCTATTAAATAGGCCTCTGCTCGGTCTTTCAGAGCATTCACATTGTCTGGTTCCAGCTGTAAGACTTCAGAACACACTCGGATTGCTTCAACAGGCCTCTCGTCCTGAAAGTAAATGCGAGAAAAGGATTTACAGTTGTTATTTCAGATGGTAAGTTCTTACATTGGTGGTATCGAATCAACTGTTACCTTAGAAAAGCAGTGGCAAATCCTTTCTTTTGAACGGACTGTATATTCAGAAACACTTGGTTCTGTTTTCATGACAGATTCATATTTGCTGGCTGCATCTGTGTATCTGTTAAATGAGCAAATCACGATGAGTAACAATGAAATTCTGTTTCTAGAACTAGAGATAGGGTTCTCTACTCTGCACTGTATGTTGATCCATTCAGGTGAATGAGCAGTGCCTCCAAACACTGCTATTACCTTTTTGATCTAGAGTAGCACAGACGGAATCCTCTGCAGTTGTTAGGCGATAAAACACATGACCAGAGAAAATGTGCATGGACAAATCAAGGCATGCTTGTGAGTATCAAGCAATCCAAGTGATGAGTTTTTATAGAAAAATTTCGTAATTTTGAAATTGAGTAAAATACTTGGTTAATGTCAGATGGAGCAGAACATTTTCAGCAAACAGAAAGCAAGTCTCATAACTTGGTCACTACACTGTTGAAATAAGGAGCACATTCACATGCTGTTTTATATAGTGTGTGTCAATATCACAGCCAAGTACAATGTTCTTTGCAAAAAGAAACTGCTCACATCCCCAACCTTACCGGATTTGCAAGAATAAAAGCTATTTTAGTATTTCCTTGAACTAGCCACTTTCCTCATTAATGGCAAACTGAAAGATATTTACATGCCACTGTGGGAAGTTTTCCTCAAAATACTATAATCCTCATATTTAAATACTAGTTATTAAAACACATTTTAATGTAACATTTAAAACAAAAGCTAGCTATCAATGTCAAAGTCCTGGCTGGGGTGTTACTCTACAGTTTTCCAAGAAGGTACAATAAATGTAATAAAACTACTCAGGAGGCAAGAACCACTTTAATTCTAACAACTAAATGTGAAACTGCAATTAGCTCCCAATAAAAGTTCACTTCAAAAACAATGTACTTCACCTAAAAAATAAGCAGCAGCAGCAATAGCAGCTAGCTCCTGAGAAGACAGAATAAATGTACTTTGCCCAATTTCTCCGTTAAGTACAATGAAAAGTCCTAGACATTACACATTTTTAAAAATATGAAAAGACTCAAAAGGGGGGAGAAAGGGAGAGCAGCTAGGGACCTCAGCACCTAAGGAAAGACAAGGTCTGGCGAGTCCCCTGGGTTTTCTTTCTGTTTAATCTGTCTAGACTTGGAGCTGAGGTAGTCATCAACCAAGAAACCAGCAACTTGGAAAGAGCCGCCTAACAATAACAGCACTCCTCAGCCAAATACCACAGAGACCATCAGGCCCAACCCCCAACCCCCATAGGTCAAGATGAGAGTCTGGATTCCTCCACTGGTGAGGCTGGACCCCCACACTCCTACAAGGTGCTGTCGGACAAAGTCAAGTCAGGAGCCATGACTTCCATCCAAGGTCAGAAATGAATCCCCCAAGTTCTCCCTTGTAGCAAACAGTAGTGAGAAGCTCCCTTGTCTCAAGTATCTTATCTCAAGCCAAGTGGGAAACTCCTTCCTCCGTCTGGCAGTAACAAGGTGCCTGCTTTGCTGGAACAATGTCAAAAAATGCCAGCCAACACAGGATGTTTAGATTAAAGAAACGAGTTTTACAACATAAAATGAAAATGCCTAGTTTTTAATTAAAAACACTCATCAAGAAACAGGACGCTCTCAAAGTGAAAGAGAAAAGGCAATTCCAACGGCAAGAAGACAGAGATGTTACTTACCCAACAATAGTTTTATAAGTCATGAAAAAACCAGCAGTGAAAACATGCTTAAACAAAGGGAAAAAACTAGTAATATCTCAGCAAATAAACAGAAGATATAAAATAACCAAAAGTCAACTAAAAAATTCAAAAATGCTAATGTGCACGTTCTTACCTGCCCTCTCTGATGAGTTCTTCAGCTGACTCAATTAGCTTATTAAGTTTCTTCACTTGTTTATAATGTGCGAAACACCTTTTGTGATCCTGGTCAAGTTTAAGACATTCACGGACCTCACTGCATGTGTATTTAAAGAGAAGAAAAACTCCAAGTCAAAATAATCAATGAATAGTTTTCCATACTTAATACAGAAGTGACGATAAAAGTAATTTTTTCATAATGCACATACTGATGTAATAATTTACCATACACTTTTACATACAGCATTACATCATGCACACATTTAATTCAAATTAAAATGACAAATAGTAGTTGCTTCTACAAATAGACCTTATTTTACTAAGCAAAAAATAAGCTGTGCAGAAGTAGACTAATTTAGGAATGACACAAATCTATAAATGGATATAGAACATAAAAATAGCCTTAATCATAATCTTACTAATTTATAAACTGTAAAGAGAATGGGATTATCTTACTGTGAACAATAGAAAGATGGTAAGACGCATGTGTCGTCAGAACTGACCTGAGGGACAGCTCATGGTCTCCTAGTTGATAGTACAGTGTGCTGATTTTATAAAAAGCCTCAGTATTATCATTCTTCAATTTTGATGCAGCTTTTAAGTCACTTATTGCTTTCCTAGGTTCCCCTTCTTTTATAAAACATTCAGCTCGAAGTTCCCGTAGTTCTGCATCCCAAACACAAACCTTGAAGAACAAAAGAAGCGGACATCAGGAAACAGTACATTATGCATTTTCCTGCTTAGCTGCCACATAGTTTATCTTTGTGTTCAAACACCAACTGATGTGATAACTTCTATACTGTAAATAGTACTTTGAAATCTTATACAATTCAGATGTGATAAAATAATTTCTCCAAGGATATCTCAAATTCCAAGGGGGGAAGGGATCTCTGTATTAACAAGGCCTTTTCCAACCCCTTTAATTCTATACCTCTAAAGCTCTAAAAATAAGAAAACAAAGGATTTATTATTAGAAGGTAGTTTTCAGTAAAGTACATTTGATTTCAATGAGAATATTCTAGTCATATTTGTTACTCAAGTCTGTAGTCTTAAAACATAAAATCTAAGTTCTAAATCCACAAAATATTTTTATTCTATAAATAACTAAATGCAAAATGTCACTTTTTACATTATGGATTTCACATAACAAATAGAGAAAGATAGCAAGAGGTTGAGATTTCTACTTTATCAAAAAGTTGACAATATTTACTAAACACAGAATTGTAAGTTATATAACTGTTCACATAGATCAACGTATCTAAATCAACACTGTACTGTGCAAATTAAATATGGACAATAAGCTAGATCAAAATGGACCTACTACTAGAAGCTAAAAATTATAACTTTATATTTCCTCATTAAAGCATTAGAAAATGCTAATTTAGTAAAAACATGAATTCTGTAATTTTCTCTAGAAAATTATAAAAGTAGTGCCTAGTTGACATTTATTAAGTTTACTGCCAAGAAAATGAAACTTTATCAGAATGCTATGAAATGATAGTAAATATGAACTGTGATTGCTTCCCTTTTAATATTTCGGTGGATTTCTTTCCAAAGCCATTTGTTACTAAGTCCTTCAGACACAAGGGAACTCTGGATGTAGGTTTCCCTGCCCAGAACCCTCTGGACCTCAACTCTTCACTTGTCTTTTTCCCTAGAAGCACCTCCTTCCAAAACATTATTTTCCCTTTTTCTTCAACCAACTTTTTATCTTTTACCCCATATCTACCCTCTAGAGTTTTGTTCCCACCAAAATGTAAAATCAAGCAAAAATAGCAAAGTAAGCAATAAATAAAAACACACAACACTCCCCTTCCACAACATGTTCAGTACATTTACTGAAAACTTTTTTCGAACTCTGTTCTACAGAAACATCACCTTTCACTTAAGAGCTGAATGTCCACATCACAATCTGATTTTATCCTACCCAGTTTTTTTGACAGAACATGTCAAATGTATAAACATGCTTGGAGCAGAAAGCAATGTCAGGTTTGTCGGTCGCTGCACCTAATAAACCTACCTCTAAAATCTTATCAAGGAAGGTTATAGCGGCGGTGTAGTCAGAGTCGTCAAAAGCATCGAGTGCCTGGGAGCGCAAACGCTGCATCTCGTCAGATTTGGTAAGTTGGGTCTGGGCTTCCTTTTCTTCATTTTCACTTGGGTTAGATTTGAGCTATAAAAATAATAATTTAAACAGAGTTTTAACCTGTAATGTCTAATATTCACAATATTCACATCTGACTATTCCAGATACTCAAGGTCACGGGAAGGACAAGGGTGAGAAGCAGGCATGTCTGGCTGGCCAAGGAGGGCACCTTTATTTCCACCCAGAGAGCAGTGGAACTACAGTCAAAAGACCTGGGGTTCCCCAAAACCTACCAGAAAGCAAATATACCTAGGAATCCACGAGTGGAGAAGGACAAGGTAAAGAAACACTGATCTTACTTTTATCTAATTCCAAGGAAACCAGAACGTCTGAATCACAGCACACTGTGCGTATACAACAGCATCATGAGCAGGCTGTTTCCACCTCTGTCTTCCTCCAAACCACTTCCAGAGCAGTCTGAATTTTAAGGAACCAAAACCTAGTTGTATTTTTTTCCCCATTATGTTTTTTGATCCTGTTCACAGGTCCTTTCACAGAGCAAAAACTTTTCATTTTGATGAAGTCCAACTTATTATTCTTTTTTCTTCTGTTGATTATGCTTTTGGTGTCATGTCTAACATCTTTTAAGGACAAAAATAAATGGAACTTAACTTACCACTTTTTTAAAATCATCTTCTGCTTCATCAAGTTTTCCTTGTTTCAGCAACAGGTGGCCTCTCTGTAATCTCGCCTAGAAGGAGAAAGAAAAAAAATGTTTGAGCACCATGTATCTCTAACTTTTCTAAACAAAGAATGAAACTAAATCAACTCATGAAATATTATAAAGTATTTTTTCACTATCTATTTCTCTTGGCATTCTGATAAAATTCTAGAACCAATGAATGTGTGTAAGTTTGGTGGGTTTGTTTTTTCACAGATTTATTTATGCATACAAGAGCTGGGGTATAGGCCAGTGGTGTGAAAGGTGAAAGGATTCACCAGAGACAGAGTAGGGAACAAAACAGGTGGATTGACTGAAAATACATGGCTGAAGGGAGCAGCAGCAGAAACAGGAGAGGTCTGCTACGCCATGCTGGTCAGCTCCCTGGCCAGGGATTTAACTCATGCCACAGTGGCTGTGGATAGTTTAATAGCACTGAGACTTTAACCCTTGCGCCACCAGGGAGGCCCCAAATGTTGTAAGTTTTGCATGCTTCCTTAAAGACTTTTTTCTACACTGAAAAATAGTGAAAATTGTCCACACAAAAACTTGTACATGAATGTTTACAGCAACAGCACAACCCAAATTCCCATTGACTAATAACAGATCAACAAGCAAATGTTCCATACTATTGAACCAAAAAAAGGACTGTAGTGCTGACCATACTACAAAATGAATGAAACTAAAAACATTATGCTAAGTAAAAAATGTCAGCTGCAGAAGGCCACATATTGTACAACTTCATTTATATGAAATATCCAAAACAAGCAAATATATAGAGACAAAAAGGTAAGTGGTTACCAGGGGCTAGAGCAGAAATGGGTAGAGGCTGCTAATGGTTAGTTTCTCCTGAGAGTGATAAAATGTTCTGGAACTAGATAATGGTATTGCTACCAGGATGCTCTAAATACACTGAATATACTAAAAACCACTCAACTACACATTTTTTAAAAGGGTAGTCTGATAGTATGTGAATTATATCAAATTATTTTTTGCTACAACAAAGTTTGTGTCAGTTGAGACTTTACCAATCAAAGTTCTGAAAATAGCTTTGTAAATATTTACTCCACTGTAACCAGAATAACAATGTCCTATTAACTTTAGGCCATTACAGTCACCTGCCAATCAGCAGGCTATTAGTTAGACTGTCATTTCGTCCACTTCTGAAGCTTGGGTAGCAGTTCTAAAGGAGAACTCTGTGTCCTCACCACAAACCACTGCTTAAGGAGCCATCTCTTCTTTATTCTTCCCGCTATAACCTTAATTGAAGCTGTCATCAGGACCTAGCACCCCTTAATAAAGTCACTTTTTAGCCTCACATCTTGCCCTATACTCCAGCCTCCTCACAAACTTGTCTTTCCAAAGCACAAAGCCAACATTACTGCCAAGCTTCAAAAATCACTGAGTGCCCCCCACTGCTCCTCTTTACACAGGTTTTTGGTTCCAGGTACTTTGAAATTCTCGTTTCCCTGTTCACTCCATTATAGTGGCTTTCTACGTCCTCTCACTAGCTGATGCCTCACATAGCAGGACAGGCCTCACCTTTAGAAACAAATTAGCTCTTCAAGATTCCCTTCAATTCTCCTTTAAAGAAAGTCTAGATGCACTTACTGCAGTAAAATCCATCTTCAATTCAATCACTTTAGTTAAATCAGGAAGTGCTGCTTTTGATTTGCCCATAGCTAAAAAGACAGTAGCTCTCCGATAATAAGCAATATAGTTATCAGGGTCACCATCTGAAAATTAAAATAGTAAATATTAGTTCTCAGGGTTATAAAAAACCAAAAAATACGATCTGATGTTTTAGAATAAAGGTTTGCCAACATTTGATCTAGAACATTATTCAACTCATAACTTTTTTAAGTATGCAGTTCAGTCTTTGCTAAAATTTTCTTAGGTGAAAATATGGATTAAGGATGTAGACTTATGAACTTATGCCCAAGATTTTAGAATATTCCCAATGAAACAGATACATTTAAATTGCATCTCTGCTCCTTAGGAAACTCCAACTACAATAGCAGTGAGGAAATAAAGGTACAGACCATAGGACAAAGGAGAAAATAGAGTGAGACTACAGAAGTCAATGGGATCTAAGCAGTGAGCCAATGGATGAGTCAGGCTTGCGAGCTAATACCTCTATGCGCAGCAGACTGCAAGGTGGGGAAGCAGTGAAATATATATTATGTATTTATAGCCACGATAATTTTAAAGATAATGTATATATTGACTAAATCATTTTTAAAAGTTAAAATTTTTTAAGATTTTATTTATGCACACAAGAACTGGGGTAAGGCCAGAGGTAGGAGGTGAGAGGATTCACCAGAAACAGAGTGGGGGACAGAACAAGTAAATCAACTTAAATCCACTGCTGAGGGGAGCAGGGGACGAGGCAGGACAGGTCTGCCGCGCCATGTGGGTCCCCTCCCTGGCCAGGGATCGAACTCGTGCTCCTGTGGCTGCAGAAGCTCCACAGTGCGGCGATCCACCCCTTGTGGCACCAGGAAGGCCCTAAAAGTTAAATATTTATGCACACAGACATTCATCACTGTGAGATATACAGTTAAAGCTCCCTAAAATTTCTACCGAAGGTCTTATTTGAAAAACACTATAATATGGGGATCAGTGTGGCAGGAAAACATATAATCATTCAAAACTATGATTTAAAACAATTGTTAATAGCATTGAAAACTACCTGAAGTGCTGTTGGAAGGGGGGGTAGGACAGAACTGGCTATAAAACCAAAGAAGACATACAAATGGCTAGTAAGCACATACAGAGATGCTTAACATCACTTCTTATTAGGGAAATTCAAACCAAAACCACACTGACATACCACTTCACATCCATTAGGATGGGTAAAGGAGGGAAGGGAGGCAGGGAGGGAGAGGAAGAAAGAATTGGTGAGGATGTGGAAAAATGAAAAATACTACAGAAATAAAAAGGATTATTAGAGACTACCAAGTACATGGCTTATTATTATTTTACCACAAATGATCAGTGTACATTTTACAGCAGTACAGCTCTGTGACCTACAGCAGTAAGTACTTGTGTCTCAGAGTCTGGAGACAGAACTAATTCAACACCAGTAAGACTATGCACTGAGTACTCACTACTCACGGAAGCAGTAAACGTGATCATTTTGAATCTGATGTTTGGTAAATGAGACAGGTGAAATAGAGGCTCTAGAGTTGTTCTGTTAAACCTCACAGGAGACACAACAGGCCACAACACCATATCATTATTTAATGTATATTCCCATAGTACACAATTTAAATCTTGTTTTCTATAGTTATGAACAATCAGTGATTTATATAAATTAAAATGAATGTCACCATTTGAGAATCACTGCTACTCACACCAAATTATGTTGCACAAAATGGTACTGAATTCAACTTTAAACCCATTAAGAGAGTCTCACATCCCCTTTACTGATTTCACAAATAGATCACCATGTTTTACCTGTACTAATGTACAGCTTCCAGTAAAGACTATTTTATTGGGTATTGAGGGAAGAGCTATGTCAAGAATTTATATGGTAGTGAAACTAAAGAAAAAGTCATATTAAGCTACTTTACCAATATGTCATATCCCTTGATGTTTCTGCCAAATATGAGATTAAAGAAAGCCAATAGTAAAATAAACAATAGGCATGTTTCTGCAAATATTCTCATGGTAATGGGAAAAATCAATTTTTAAGCATG
Organism: Galemys pyrenaicus; assembly: GCA_019455555.1. NCBI lineage: Eukaryota > Metazoa > Chordata > Mammalia > Eulipotyphla > Talpidae > Galemys > Galemys pyrenaicus. The sequence continues at coordinate 1,223,073 of JAGFMF010011662.1, read as the reverse complement.
CTTTATTGATAACATAATAACTGAAAGTTTTTGGCATTTTTTTTATTTCCCCTTACTCCCCCCACCCAAAAGGTTTTCATTAGCAATCACAGCACTGAAGACAATTCAAATCACCAAAAAAGTGTGGGCTTTAAAATGGCATGGTAATATAGCAAATGGTCTCTAATGAAAAAATAACTTATGCAAATTGTTATGCTAATTAACTACCATTTCCCCACATGAAATCACTGAAAACAAAAACTGAAAAAACTTCCTAATTCAAACTCAACATAATTAAGAAAACCCTATTAATATATCAGAACTCTTTTTAGAAATAATCCTTTCAGAGACACAAAAATCAGCTTTATCTCTATAAACCTTACATATTTTGAAGCTTATTTTTGAAGAAAAAAAAAAATCCTAGTATACATTATTCTTACCTAATCCGCATAAAAATTTCCTTTTGGGGATGGCACAGTGAAAACCACAGGAAGCTTCTTTAAGCCTACATTTTCCTAAACAACTTGACCATTGTTACTGGATTACTACAAGTGACAAAGCCAAGATCAAAGCCTAAGAATTCTTATATTCCAAAAAGCTAATGACATCAGAAATAAAATTCTGAGTTTAATAAAAAATATGAGGAAAAATAAAGAAAATCTGGTCAAACCAAAACCCATGTTTTCTTTATACAGTAAATTCCAATAGAAGGATGAAAATTATTCTGGTGAGAATAGTATCTTATAAAAAGTATACCAGTTTATTACCCTGCAGCTTAACTTGTCGCTGCTAACCATCTAAAATAACGGTGAGAATGTACACATCATCGGCAGTGTCAGAAAGTCCTAGCATATAAATTTTGCAGCAACACATAAGAAAACCCCTAAAGTCTTCACTCTTGAACCTATTTATTCTGGTCTTCTCCTTTCTCCTGTGACAACAGATTAAAAACTGCAAAGAGAGTGAATGCACAGAAAGACTGAGAGACAGCAGCCTGCGGGGCAGCAGGGGTCTGAGGAACACCTGAGAGGCAATGAACTGCGGGGCCTCCTGCAAGGCCTCCAAGTAAGTACCTACTGTAGAGGTGGTCGCACGTCACCGAGAAAATTAAACTGTAGTCAGTGAAATTCGTTTTAAAAAGATAGGAAATTATTTACGATATTGAGAAATTTTTTTCTGCCAAAATTAACTTATACTATTCCTGCTACTTAAAGTGGCAAGTCTCAATTACCTGGAAAATTCTCTTAGGTTAGATACATTCATGTTAAGTGTTACACTTCTATATTATCAATCTATTTCACCCAGAATCCTGTATTTTTAAAGCTTTATTTAACCAATTATTGTTCATCTTAAATGCTGTCCAGAAAAAGAGCTTTTAATAAGAACTCACTAACATGACCTGAGAGATTTGGTTCCAAGATACAAACCTACAGCAGCATGAAACTGAGAGAGAGCGTCAGCGAGCTGTCCAGCTGCAAGTAATTTCTTGCCCAACTCAAGATGTTTCTCAACATCTGCATTTACTCCACATTCAGCACCTAAAAACAAATGGGAAAAAAAGAGCTTAGCTTTCCATGAACTAAGACTTCATTCTATAGAATGTTAAAAATATAGTCATCACCCTCATCATCTATTCAGATGAAAAGGTCACAAAAGCTGAAAAGTGACCTAGAGAAAGGAATGAGTAAAACTAATAAGGAATCTTCCACAAAAAGGAATCTTCCACAAAATGGTGACACGATTGTAGCACATAACAGCAGAAACAGGAGTGGGGGTAGAGGGGGGGAGCTTGCTTAGAGAAATATAGAAAAGAAATAATAAGACTTAGAATCAACCCAAATGCCCCAAAATAAGCAACTGGATTTTAAAAAAAAAATGTGGTGTATATACACAGTGGAATATTATTCAGCAAGCAAAAAAGAGATATTTGTAGAAACATGGATAGAGCTTGAAGGGATTATGCTCAGTAAAATAAGTCAGAAGGAAAAAGAAAAATACTGGATGGTCTGCCTTATAGGAGGAGTATAGGGGGAAAAAATAACATCTACAACAAAACAAAACAAAAACAGCCACAAAACGGAGACATTCTTCAGGAAAGAGGGAGAGACCGTGATCAATGCAGGGATGGGAAGAGCACAAGGGACTGTGGCGATGGTCACAGGTGAATTGGTGGTGGATAGTCTATGGGGACTACACCCAGAAATGAAAGCAAGTATTTTAAGAAAAAATAAACAAAAGGGGGAAGAAAAAAATTCAAATAGCAAACTTGTCATCAGAAACTTCAGAGACCAGAAGAGAGCGGAATGATACATTAAAAGAGGCTAGAAGAGAGCCCGTACATGCACACGACTTAGGTCACTGTGTGGTCATGGAGGTCAGATGAAAGCGCAGGTGCCTAGCAGAATGACTATCGGAGTGACTGCCTGTCATGTGGGTCATCGGAAACAAACGCAGTTTATTTCATCTAATACTGCAAAAATCTGAGTGAAATTCACTTCATCTTGCTGTTTAACAAAGAAGTTTTGTCAGTTTTTAGTATTCCTAACCTTTATTTTCTGTGTAGTGTTATGTTGCCTGCCTGTTAGACCCCTCCATACAAGGAAGGAAGGGAAAAAGGAAAGGTAGGAGGAAACCTTAATATTGCCTTAGGGTTCTGTAGAATCCACATTATTTTGGGCAACACTGTGAACCCTCAGAATGTATGAGTAACATTCGGGGAATTAAGTTTGAGTTCAATGGACTAGAAAAGTACTCTCATTTTTCTCATTCAAAATGAAGATATAGGGTACTTCTGTCCTAAGAACATCCACTATGCAATACCTATTTAGAAACTGCTGTATTCAAATCAAAAAAGATAAACTCATGCCATTCGCAGCAACACGGATGGAGTTGGAAGGGTTATGCCTAGTGAAATAAGTCAAAAGAAAGAAAAATATCAGATGGTGTCACTTATAGGAGGAATGCAGGGGAACCACATAAGGGTCCGGGGGGAAAAATAATTATAATAAGAAAACAAAATTAAGAGACACTCTGCTGGGAAGGAGGTAGGAGAAGGATCAAAACAGGGGAGGGAATGTGTTCTTATACAGGGACTATGGTGATGGTGCACCGGTGAAATGGTGGTGGGAATTTTGTGGGGACTACACCTAAAGGGAGAAAGCATGCACTTTGCAGAAAGGAAAAACAATGTTTAAAAAAATTTTATATATATATATATTTTAAAAAAGGAAAATGAACACACACATGCCCCCCCCCCAAAAAAAACCTGGTTATATTTAATAGTGAGAATTACCTGCAATTGTATCCAATTCCATACCATACCCAAAAATATACCCTGGTTATACTCTTCTAATGAAGAGTATAGAATGTGTTTCACTTAACAAGACACCAGTATACTCTATTTATACATAACAGAGATGAATAAATAGAGCAGTCACTTCCGTAAGAGCAAAGGAGCTGAACTCTGCTCATTTATGAGAACTCCCTGGCCTGCAGGCGCCCATCACTGACTCTGGGTACACAGTCTGCCTTCTAATGTTAAATGGGAATCTCTGCCATCTACCAAAGTATTTACAGAATATATATTATGAAGAATGGGACTAGCTTCAAAATAACCTTGGAGAGGAAGATGAAAGCATAGAGGAGGCAAAACTGGCTACACGTAACAAATAATTTTTGAAGATGGGGGATAATATATAATGGTTCATGAAAATACTTCTATTTTTGTATATTTTTAAGATTTTCCAAAGTCAAAATATTTTAAAATTTAAATCCCTTAATGAAGAGAAAATTGGTTGGAAAATTGCATCCTACTTTTAAATAAAGTACCCCGAAGAAAGCAGACCTCAGGACAAAATCAAGACAGCCAACTGAGCATATGAGGCCACTTCCCAACGTGTTCAAATTCTATAAATGATATGTTATTTAAAGATATAAATGTATAACCTTGCTGGGAAAAGAAGTTTAAAGAATAACCATTAAAAATACAAATTTTAGAATTTAGACTGGTCGCCAAAATCACATATTGCCACCGTCCCAGAGGAGGTATGCCAGGGAGGTGACTTCAGTTCTTTGAATGCTCCAAACTCCTCTAACAGGCAAAGAAAAGACCCCTGGAACTTCCCAGCCTCCAGCAGGCAATGGGCCTTTTCACCATCAGCACTGAAAGTCTGGCAAATGAGCGGTTCTGAAATGCAAAGATGGTCTTAAAGTCCATCCTTAAGAAACTAACACCAAACGATACTAAAGGAACATTAAGTAGTGAAGCCAACAGAAAAAACCTAAACATGAAGGTAACTGCTGTTTGTATAGACTCACAGGCTGCAGCATCCATAGAAACAGACCAAGCATGGAAGCACAGACTGCTCCTGCTGTGCGATGCAGTGAAGGAAGATACACAAGATCAGTTCTGAAGTGCCCTGAGGCTAAGGTGGCAAACTGCCAGAGGAATGGAGGCGGTCACTTGATGTAGAAAAAGGTGTCAAACAAACACTTAAGAAAATAAATTTGGGTTAAAATGTGAATGACAGAGGGAGGGAGGCAAGACAAGAAGCCTCCAGCAAGCCCAGAAATGACCCGGTAAGGAGGACAAGCCAAGTGCAAAACCTTGGATCCTGGCGGAAAGTGAAAGAGGCACCAATTTATGAAGAAGAGAAGGTGTGGGCAAGATATGGACAGATCAGGCTGGACCCTGAGCTAGGTAAGAAATGCAGATTTTATTCTGCGTCATTAGAATGGGTTTTAGTAAGACACTATCAGATTTACATTTTTAAAAATAGCTGCAGTGGGAAAAAGATTGGAGGCAGGCAAGACTGGAAAGAAGTGTGGTGTGAACAAAGGAGAGTGAGCTGCGTCATAGCACACACATTCTGATTTCACTCATATGGCAAAAGAAGATGCAGTATGTATTTCTGTAATGTTTAACTTTTCCCAGTAAGAATTAATTCATGTATTACTTATAGACAAAAATTTAACAAAGCAGACTGAGGAATATGTTTCTTAAAGATGCTGCTTATTAAAAAATCACTTGCAATTGAAAACTCTTGTTTTAAAGAACATCTGTAGACACTACAGTCATATAGTTTACGATTAAATAGCCAATTAGGTCAGGAAAGAAAAACAAAATAACTTGCCTCAAAAGTTTTTGTTAAATTATAATTCAAAGGTATAGTAGTATTATAGTCAATGCTGCAGAGAATACAGGCAATACAGATTATGAAGTTTAAAACTGCCCATATCTTTTATACTAAATATTCATGAATGAAATTATGACATGTATGATGTTTTGAACTAATCCACTATATAGATTAAATTAGTTAAGTTGATAATTATTAAAGCTGAGAGATGAGAACATGGGTTTTATTATACTGTTGATATTCCCCACTTTTGTAAATATTTGAAATTTACCATAATGAAGTTTCATTTTAAATCTCAAGTATTGGAGGTGAGAAAGTTAAAAGTTAAATATAGTACATTTTTATTTTCTTAAATATTTACAAATATACTACACCCACAAACATTTATAATTCCTATGTGAAGTATAACAGATGCTCTGTATTGTTCATGGTAAATTACACTAGAGATTGAACTAGGGATGAAGTAAGATTGGTGAAAGTGCTTATGTGGGCTATAAAATGATCCAGCCTATTACTTAATGAACAATTAAGTACTGGGATAAAATGAATATTTGTGTGCCCTAAAACATGGAGAGTTGGGGGGGAGAGGAGGTTCTTCAAAACAGCATGAAGATTTCAAATATTTCCCTACATTTTGTCAAAGGGAAAATCAGATCAATGCAGGGACACAGAATTCAATATTGCTTAAGGAGGGAAGAAATTTGGGTGACAAACCGTTAGTCAAAATGCTTCCCTTACCCAGCCATGAAAATGTTTAACAGGAAAGACATAACACAAAAGGAATTAAGAACCTAATATGAGTTGGATAATTTCAGTGTCTGTATATCACTTAACTTTCACAACAACCCTAGAAAGTAAACATCTTTCATACTTTCATAACTGAAGTTAACTGAAGCTTAAGGAAGTTACCTAACCACCCCCCCAATCCTGTCTGAAGACGCGTAACTATCAAACAATATTTAATTCTAAAGCACCCAGCTTTCTGCTTTATTTTCAGTACAAAGCAAGCAAAATCATTCCTCTTAACCACCAATGTAAACCAGGCTGTTTTCCACACCTAGTAAATCCCCTTCACCTGCTCAACCGTCACTTTGTATAATATTTTAGCCACAGTGTTTCCAACCTCACAAGTTGAACCTAAAGTCTAGTGGGGGCAAAGGATGTATTTGCAAAACTCTTTGAACTGCCGGTCTGCGGGTCTGGTCAGTCACCTGCTCACAGCTCTGAGTGGGCCATGTCCGCTGCAAAAGAACCAGAACTGCCACAAGGGCTCCTGGAGCTCTCCGCCTCCTACTTCTACCTGTGCGTGTCTTACTACTTCCACCTGGAGTGTCACTTTGAAGAACTTCACCAAATACTTTCTTTACACCAATCTCATGAGGAAAAGGACCATGCTGAGAAACTGATGAAGTAGCAAAACTAAGAGCTGGAATCTTCCTTCAGGATATCAAGAAACCAGATGGAACTACAGGGTGCCAGCTGAAAGCAGCGTATTTGAAAGCATGAGTTCGTGGCTTCGGAGGCTGCACCAAGTGATCACTAACAAAAATGAGCCTCGTTCCCTGACAGTGCGAGTGACAGCCATCAAAGCATCAGCCCGAACTTGGAGAGGCTAAATCTCTCTCTGACAGGCGAACCTTGAGAGTCAGTGACTAGATGTAAGCCTGCGACTTCCCTGGTCACCAGGGCAGCGGTTGCCCGTCTGGGTGACCCTTACCTTTTCTACAGGTCAGATCAAAATGTCAGTCTTTTTTTCCACTTGTAGTTCTTCTTCAAACAGGCTGATCTGGTAGCTGCTGCACTCTCCCAAGAGTCACGCCGTACTCTTCACGCCAAAGACTGCATTACCCTTCAAACTAAATTTCTTGTGCCTTGTCGAATAAAATGTGGTGGCCAGCATTTCCCAGCCTCTTAAGATTTATAAATCTTGTATATTTGTTACAATTTTATCCAATATAAATTACACTTAGTATGATAAGTAAATACCGTATCTGCTACCAGAGTTTCCATGGCCCACCCGATCCTCCAGAAAATACGTATTTTTCCTATGCTGCAGTTTGGTCACATTTTCATAAGAAAACCTGCTGCAGTGTCAAGACTAGCTGTACAGGATTTCTTCCCACAGAGGGCGTGCTTCTTAAGTAGGATCTTCCCTCCAAATCCAGATGCCATTGCTGCTGCCAAAGCAATCCTCCCAGAAGGCACACCTAGTGAAAAGTGCAGCGATACTTTCACACTGCTGGCTAGAGTCAACCTAAGTCCCTTCAGAGCTAAATAAAATCCTTCACGATCAGGTCCCACCCGGTGAGTCCCTTACTCCTCCACCTCTCACTTTACACTCCTGCAACTAGGGTCACACAACACATCCCTGAACGTGCAGTGCTCCCAGACGCTTCCCTTTGCACTTGCCCACCTGGAAGGTTCTACTCCTCCATCAGGATTCTGCTCTCAGATGCTGGTTACTTTGTGAAATATCCCACAAGCTACTTCAGTGAACGGGTAAGAATCTCCTATGTTCCTATGTACTTGGACCACACACTCACAAGTGTATGACTTTACTAGGCAAATACCCTTCCAGCAATACACTATTTAAAGACCTTCACTGTTTGCCCGCCTCTTATAACTCCTAACACTGATCAAAAACAAGTTTGAGATAAAGAACTACCTTACCTAGTTTGGTGCCTTAAATCAAGTGGACACCCACTATTTACTGAATGTGAAGGTGCCCTAATCAGACCATCCCAAGAGTCTCAGAATTAGTTTCCTCAAGATACCCGCTCTAGGTGCAGGTGTCTCTTAATAAACTTTCCCTGTGCCACTGAGAAACAAAGACATCCACTCTGACAAGCAGAGTATTTTAAGTGAAGAGCAATGAAAGCTCATGAGACTGAGAAGCCTAGTCTACCCTAAGTCCTCTGCCCTTCCCTTGTCTAAGAAGAAATCCTCACATCCTAAACATCCTTTTCCTAGTGGAAAAGCAACCACTCCTCCTCCTTTTATGACCTAGAATATAACTTTGGGTGTGTGTGTGTGGGGGGGGGTCTAACCTATTTGTAGTTTTCTCTATAAAACATGACTTCTCTGAGAATTTCATCCTTACTTGGAGTAAAGACAAAGTCATTTCCTGTCCTTCTCATTCGTAAGAATGAATTCACCTCCTCCCTCTCCTAGGCACTTCAGACCTCTCAACATCAAATTTGTGTATCTTTCCTCCCTAACCAAGAAGAGCTCTCTGCATAATCATCTTAACTCTTCCTGTGCCAGCAATTTCTTAAATTGATTAGTTTTCCTTTACTAACTCATCTGGTGCAGTGCTGATTACTCAGATAGTCCAAGAACCCAGAGAAGTGAGGGATTTTCCTCTTCTCCCAGTCACGTTTTCCTTTTATATTAGTGTACTATAATTCATCAGAATAACAGAATTTAAGATACAAAATAACAATTATCAGATCAAACTGATACTACCAATGATTCATAATGACACTAATGTGTGTGGGAGAGAGCACCAAATTATTGTAAACTCTGGATGATTTTGTGATATCTCAACTTTATTATGAGCCACAAGTCATCTTTTTCCCATTTCCATGTGGTCTGTGAACGTTATTTTGAGAGATAAAGCAACCAAACACATGCCATTTCCAAATCCACATTAAAGAGTAGTTTTCGCCTTAGACAAACATCAACCATGGATCAGCAAAATATGCAGGAAGAGCAGAAGAAAAGATAGAATAGCTAAGTCTTTCACTGAAATTCGGATCAGAAACTCATACTTTGGAGAGTAAAAAAATAATTTTAAGAAACTTAAAATTAAGGCTCATCAGCCAGAACTGCCTTCTTCCAGTAAATCTCCAAAAATGACCAACATTGAGGGAAGGAGCAAAAGCATCTGCTGTCCTCTAGGCCTTTCAGAAATCATGGAGGTGTTCCTTTGACACATCCATGCAAATCGCTGAGAATGTGCTATTGTAGAGTCAGGCCATGGGCAGTGTTCAAAAGCCCACAAATGTAACCATGGCCAAACTGGAAGACTCTGAGGTGTCACCCAGCAAACAGCTGGCACTGTTGTAAACAAACAAAGGTGCGATTCTTGCCAAGAGAATGAATGTTCATCTTGAGCACATTAAGTACTCTGAGAGCAGAGACAGCTTCCTGAAATGTATGAAGAAACTGATCAGAAAATAAAGGAAGAGAAAGGTACTTGGGTTCAAGTCCACACTAGCCTGCTCCCCCCAGAGCAGCGCACTTTGTGAGAACCCATGGAAGAAGCTGGAAACCGTTCCCTATGAATTCATGACATGGTAGGTGTGAAAAATGAAATCGCTCTGGATGATTTATAAACAAAAAAAAAAGAAAAAAATGTAACTTAAGTTAATAAACATAAGAGTCACAATGAACACTGACAGATCCAGAATGAAAAGAGCAGAAAAAGGTACAGATAATAAGGTTCAAGGTAAGGCCAGGTGACAGACCTAGTGGCAAACCCAGTGGTGTTACTCAAGTTGAAGCACTTAAAATGTGAGACTTGAGAAAACCTGGAAGTCATTCTACAGAGGAACAAAAGGCAAAAAACAAAACAAAACCACACTGACTGAAAAGATCTAGCGAGATGGGACTGAAGGAATTTTCATGGTAAAAACAGAAAACAGTGGAATAGGCAAAGAAAGACAGGGCAGAAGTTCATTATCTCAGCAATTCCATAGTTGAGCAAGGAATAATGACAAAATAGCTTCCACAAAAACATACTGAACTTTGAGAAACTTGGGCCTTGTAAGCATCTCTCTAATCAACCTGACCTAAAACGTGGTTTCATCTACAGAGCCAAACTGAAAGGAAGAAGGGGCTGAGATCGCACACAGAATGTCTGACCAATGCTGGCACCAAAATCTTCTGAGGGGAACTGGGAAAATAAAATCTGTGGAAACCAAGTCTGCCTGACTTCACCTGATAGTATCTGTCTTAGCTTCACTTAAGTATAAACGTAAATATGTAAAAGTAATTTTAGAAAAGTCCATGCAAAAAAAACAGCTCAAAGAGTTAACTTCACTCATCCATTTTAAAAATATTTATTGCACATCTACTTCATGTCAACACATTTTTGGGTAATGAGACAAGTTTTTTCTCTAAGACATATTCTAGAAGGAACAGACAAGAAAGACAAATGAGCTAATTCACTGAGTTTTATGAAGTTTCGCTAATTCATTAAGTTTTATGAAGAAAACACAAGTAAGCAAAGGGAGAGTACTGAGGGTAAAAGTACTTTTAATGTGTCGGGGCAGGTGACTGAAACAATTCTCATTTGAAGATCTCAGAAGAGTTCCCCAGACTTGGGAACAGGAAAAACAAAGATCCTTACTTGGCATGTGGAAGTCAAAGAAGCTGATCTAGTTAGAACTTAGTGATGGAAGAGAAGATTAGGATAAAAAAGGTATCAGTAAGTAGGTGTCAGCTACGAAAGGATTTGCAGTATTAGTGGAGTAGTCAGTTGAGAAGATGAAATGGAGAGGACCGACAATTCTTAAAGTTCTGCTGTCAAGAGAAGCAAGGATGCACTTCAGTAGCTTAAGGGTCACCTGACATCAAAGTACAGTTTAAGGTGGAAACACTGGAGCTGGAGCGCTGATGCAATGGCCCAGCACAGGGAGAAAGCAATGACACACGAGAGGGACAGTAACTACAGAGGTAGTATTTTCAGAAGGTGACAGGAGATGTAATCTAAGGCCACAGTTTACAGATTAGATTTTACCAGGAATAGAGATGCTGCACCCATTTTAATATAAGGATAGACAGCTCTAAAAGGAGGTAAAGTAACAGAGAAAAGAGGAATTAGAGATTCAGGAAAAAGTATAAAATACTCATTTTCAAAACAGACATACTAGGGAATTGTAGGAATGTCTACAGTACTTAGTGTGCACTGAAAATTGAGACTACAAACTTAAAATGAGACCAGTGAGCAAGGTTATCTCCATTTTTCATTTATGTTCAGTTCTGAAGTGCCACAAAAAAGTTGGATTTAATCAGTGTTGAATTTTGCCAAATGAGTAAAACGAAAGAAAACTGGGCAAAGGAAAGAAAGAGTGTTTGCAACGAAATGATTACAAAGTAGACCATAATCTAAACAGGAAAAGAAGGAACGAGGATATAGGTGCTTCCCAGTTACGTATCTTATATCCCCAAGTGATCTGCAAACTCAAAGACCAAGGTCATGAATTCTATACTACATATACTGCACCAAGGAACACGGTATAGTCTGTGCTGTGTAATAGAATCTTCTCTATATTCTAGAACTCCAGATGACACAAAGTCATCAAAAGGCCCTCCCTGGTGGCGCAGTGGGTTAAGCAACACATTCTGAAGCAAACTTCAGCCACTGCAGCACGAGTTCGATCCCTGCCGCTGGCTGGGGAGGTGACCACATGGCACAGGCACTTCTGCCTCACCCACTGCTCCCCTCAGCAGTATATTTCAGTAGATCTGCCTGTTCTGTTCCCTACTCCATCGGGTGGATTCTCTCACCCCACACCTCTCACCTGTACCCCAGTGCTTGTATGCATAAATAAATAAATAAATCTTTTTAAAAAATGCCGTTTTCCAAAGATCTGAAAAGTAAATCTTTGGTTGAAATGTTAACAGATCCAACTGTCCCACATAATCAAAACTAGTGCACTTCCAGGCACTCACTCAGCAAATACTAACTATTCAGATGAACTGAAATGTTGACACTACTGCTAACTACAGCCCATCTTATTAAAAGAATTTAAAATAATCCTTGAAGCATCTGACCATCTAGTAGAATATTTTGTTTATATAAACTACTAAAAGTCATTCATCTTTACTACTTTGTTTCCATATTTAAACAATGTTTATATAAACTACTAAAAGTCATTCATCTTTACTACTTTATTGTTTCCATATTCAAACAATGTCAAGAAAATCCTAAAAAAAACAAAACATATAACTTTAGTGTAGGTTAGATTCTTATAAAAATTATCACCACCTTTTATACATTTTCAAGTATTCTTTACCCTGTGGCCAAAATATATGGTTTAGTCAGTGAACTCAGTGAAATAAAGAAAAACTGAGTCCAGACTGCATGTTAAAGAGGCAACAGAGATAAAAGGAGATTAGGTTTCCATGCTATGTTCCTACTTAAGTCACTAACTAGAACAACCCATTAGCAAAGAATTAAAACAGCCTCCTTATCTGTAATATGAGAATACTAAAGTAGATAATATGGAAATTTTCTTTCTACTCCAAAAATTCTATTCCTAATCTAGTTCTTCAGACTCCTGTCTTTCAAAGGACTTCTGGGAAGGGGGTGTTTTCAATACATAGTTTCTTTCTCTGGATTAAATCAACTTTTTTTTAAAACAGTCAAAGAAAAAACCAAAGATGAGTATTTTTAAATCAGAAAAAACTAGGCCAACTAAGCTAATTATTAGTGGCACTGTCCACCAGTAGTTAGCCATGTGCTTCACTTCACATACACTCTTCTAACAGTCATTCCCTGTATTTCTCTCTGGGCCTCAGATCTAGCAGTGGAATCCGACAGAGTGAAATTCTATGACAAACTGGAGGTCAGGGAACACTGACACTGAACATAACTGAGGAAAAACTGGAGTTAATAGTTTGCTAATTGAGACAGACGTTCTTTCTTACCTTTATATCCCATCACCAAATTTAGTGTCTGGGATAGAACAAACATCTAACTTCTAACATAACTCCTTTATGTAATTTACTATGTAAAAATCCTTTTCAGAAATGCAAAATTTCAGGTACCACCCAAATCTACTGAATCAAACTCTGGGAGTAGAGCACGACACTCTTTCAAAAGGCCCTCCATTTTAGAGTCTGCTGCACAAGAAGTTTGAACTGTGGGTGGAAAAGCAGCAAAAAATTTTAATTTTTCTCGGCTGTCACCACTCAGAAATGTTTGATGCTGTCAGTCACTTCTGTCTTCAGCCTGCACACAAGATGAACTTCAGAGTCACATAATTTGAGTTCAACTCATGGCACTTAGCATTCTCATGTGATCTTTAATTAACTCGTTAATTAAACTCTTGGAGCCTCAGTTCCCACTTTTGTAAAGTGAAGATAAAATCACATACCTCCATAAATGAGACACAGCTTACAGAACAGTGCTTAACAGAGTGCCTGGCACACAGAAGACCGTGGATAAACTTAAGGCCTTTCTCCTACCTTCTGTACAGAGAAAGCCAAGCCACTGCTACTTTATTACACAGGCACTCCTGGAAGTGTCACCAAGGTCTCCTATATAGAAAGCTCTTTAGTGGAATTTTTCTTATGGGAAATACCACAGCAGGGGAAAAACTGTTAAGTCTGTAATTACTTACAGGACAGCAATTCTATAGCGGTGATCACAAGTTAATACAAAAAGTAAATTATACAAAACTGTGCACCTTTTTAACTTAAAAAAAGTTGACATCATAAGGAACTTGCCTTGAAGTAGTCAAAATCACAAATGGTGACTAGACATTAATGCTACACTGGGGAGGTGGGGCTGAGGGCTCTTAGCATCAGAAAATGCAGAAGAAGTGGAATACATACCCCGTATTAACTTGATCCAGGTATTCTTAATGCAACTCCCTACGTTTTCTGGGGTAACCTCCCTGTCAAATTCTTTGTCCCAGTGTTATCATTCCACATGTTCTTATTTTTTTTATTCAAAAGAACAGGGTCACCAGGAGAAGCTCCCCATTCCACACACATTCCCCCCAAAAGAGAAATCTGCCCAAAATAAGACCCAAAAATTGGGGACTACTGCTCTTTTTTAAAGTTGAGAATCTTAAGGGAAATTTGGCCAGACACTATTCCCAACTTGGGTTCCTCATTCCCTTTGAGTCCCACAATCTAAAGTTGTTTAAGTTGTCTCCGTAGACTACTGAGCCCTTGTCATGGGGGTGAAACAGACCAGTGCACGTGATGTGCCTGCACACTTGACGATTCCGCACAGGAACCAAACTATCCAGAAGTGTTGGTTCACGGGCACTTCTCAGGTCTGACTCCCGTTCGTTCCGAGAACGCGGAAAAGGCGAGCGGGTCCCAAGTGGGAAGACACGGGGCCGGCGGGGAGTTGCAAACCGCAGCCGCAGCGCCGGCCCTCAGGGCACCCGCCAGCCTCGCACGGCAGGGCGCAGGGCCGCGATGTTTGCTCACTCCCAACAGTCGGCACCGGCCCCTCGTCCCCGCGGCCGACCGGCTGCCCGCCCCGCCCCCAAACTCCGGGAAGCCAGCTCCCCATCCGGCCTCCCCGCCGCCCAGCAGCGCCCAGCGAGGGTCCCGAGTCGGCGTCCCGACCGCTGCCCGCTGCCCCCTCCTCGTCCGGCCCCCGGGCCCGCTCGTCCCCCCGAGCCCGCGGTCCCGACCTCGCGGCCCGCGCCGCCCGCGCCTCTTCCCCCAGCCCAACCCGGAACCCGGTGCCGGCCCCCGCCCAGGGGCGGGCTCAAGCCCCGGCCCGGCCGTGGGGTTCCGGGGTTCCGGGCTCCCGCCCCGCGCCCGGGCCGCCCCCCGACTCGCGCCCCGGCGCCCGCGGGGACGCGCCGCGGGGTCCGGCCCGGGAGTCCGCAGGTCCGGCCTGGGTAGGACTCACCTTCGTACTGCAAGTCCACTAGGACCAGCAGGAAGGGGAACACCGAGCCCAGCCGGCTGGTCACCGAGCCGGGGGCCACCATGTCCGAGGGCGCGCGCGCTGAGGAGGAGCAAGGGTGCGGGGCCAGCAGCCCCCGCCGCGCTCAGCCTGCCCTGCGCCCGCCGCCGTCGGCTCCAGCTCAGGCCTCAGCCGCGGCTGGCGCCCAGCGGAGGACAGCGGGGGCGGGGCCGCCGCACGCCCCGCCCCGGCGGCGCCGCCGCCCAATCACCCCGCGCCCGGCCGCTCGCCTACTGGCCTCGCCGGGGTCGTGGTCCGCGCCGATAGGCTGCGCCGGCCGCCGCCCCGCCCCGGCTCTGATAGGGTAACGTGGAAGCACGAGACGAGGCGGCGTCCGCGCTGGCGGAGCTGTCAGGGAGCTCCAAACCGCCGCGCCGCGGAGGGAGGCGGCCCGGGCGGGGGGCGGCCGCCACTCCGCATGCGCGGCCGGCGAAGCCTGCTCGGGGTCGCCCCGCCGCGCTAGGGGCGAGGAGCTGGGCCCGCCGCGGTTTGCGGCAGCTGCTGCCCGAGAAGGTGAGTGTCCGAGGCCAGCCCGGCCCCGGAAGCGTGAGGGGCTGGGAGGGCGCCCGGGACGGAGTCTGGAGCCGACGGGGACCGCGGCGAAAGGCCGCGCCTGCCGCCTCCCGCCCTGCGCCTCGAACAAACTCAGGCCGAACGGAGCGCGCCGAGGAGCGGCCGGAGGAGCTGGCTCGGGCCGCAGGCCGGGGATGCCGGCCGAGCGTTCTGGACCAGCGGCGAGAAGAGCCTGCAAGTGGGGGCGCAGGGACGAGAGCGGCTTGCGGGCCCGGGCACCCCTGCACACACCCGGACGGCGGGCAGGTCCGGACAGCGTTGCTGGAAGATTCGGCGAAGAGGAAATACAGAACAGACCCAGCGGTCTTGCGCCGACAGCCCGCCGTCAACTCTGGAGAAAAGGGGGAGACCGGCCACGGGGGCTCCTGCCTCTTACGCTCGACGAGAGGGATGAGAACTTGCACTAGATGAAGTTCAAGCTGCGCAGCTTGGCACGAATTCCAGGGCCACTTCCTCTGGTGTTGCCCAACCCAACAGGCACAAGCACACACACCCAGCAGCACACACACCAGTGATGTTTTCCATGGGGTAAAGCGGTTTTCTGTGTTGGCTTTGTGACAAGCACACATTATTTTACCAGTCTGTCTGTAATACTGCACACTTTAGAAGAACCCAGGAAGTATAAATCACATAGTGAATGTTGACTTCCTGCCGACACACTGAAAGTAAAAGTATCTTCCCAAAGGGACCTAGTGGAAGATAGAAAAGAAAAAAATCCTGAGTTCTTGCCTCGTTGTAGTGGAAAACTGTATAATATGTGGAGAAGAGGATTTAGATCCACGAAATATAATTGCACACAATGGCCATTATTTAAGTTATGTTCATGTGTAGACTGGGTATAATCCTGATAACCTCAAAGGTTTGTTTTGAGGTTCCATTAAGTATAAAGGTTCTTTTAAATTATATAAAATCTTATACAAGTTTTACTCATCCTTGTAATCGAGAATCATGAAAAGACTCCTTTTTGGAAATTCATTAGGGGTTTTTTTTCAGGGGGGCTTGCCTTTTATTAACATCAGAAGGAGTACGGTGAAAAAAAAAAAAGTGAAATAATTTCAGTATCCACAAATACCAAAGACATCTTCCAAATCAGGTGTATGGACAAAGCAGTCAACAAAATGTTAAACCAGGGCAGGGGAAGAATTTCATTGCCAGAATGCTGCCTAATTCTGATCTTAAGGCAAGAGCAGAGTGAAAGTTATAAGAATGAAAATTAAAAATGATGGAGAAAGAAATAAAAATGATGAAGATAAATGGTAGATTTCTGATGTTACAGAAAATAAAAATGGCAAGATCTTCAATGGTGAGAGATTTAAAATGTTCATTGTTCAAATTGCATAACTATGAATACAGAAGTCTTAAACTAAACTCTTACTCAAAAACTCCCACAAAGTTATGTCATGTGACAACATGGAGTGAAATAAAGGAAAGAGGAATGCTGTGTGAGCACACTTGTGTGTGGAACCGTAAAAGACTGAGCTCATAGAGGCAGTTAGAGAAGGGATGAAATGTTGAAGATGGCCCAGTTCAGACCTCAGTTATGAGCTAAATAGAATTTGAAGATGTAATTTACAGTATGGTGACTGTAGTTAACAGTACCATATGGCATATTTGAATATTGCTAAGAAAATAGATCTTAAAAGTTCTCATCATAAGAAAAAAATTGTAGTTATGTGTTGATGAATGTTAACTAACTTAGCCTGTAATAATTTTTCAATATACACATATATCAAGTGGTCAAATTTTATATACCTAAAATTAATATTATATAATTATATATATATAATATATATAAGCAGCTCTACTTCTGATCTGACTATATGAAATCAAGGGCAAAACATATTGTATTATATATAAAATAGATAAATTTCAAAACTTAAACTTTCTAAATTTCCAAGTTAACTGAGTGGACTTGTAGTAGCCAATGTATTTTAAAAGATTTTTAAAGTTCCTATTATAACACACTTTTATATAGCACTTGCTTGTATATATGCAATGCATCAAAAAAAAAAGCAGAAGTCTAAGAAAAAAAATGGAGAAATAGCAATAAAGTGAGTTTGTGACTATCTTTAATTAACATAAAACTGGCCTTTCCTTAGTAGCCTGCTGGTGCTCCTGAAAGATTGCATCAGAAACCCCAGACCTAACATTTCAAGTTTCCTGTAAGGATTCCTGCCCAGAAGTCATGCCTTCCAAGCGACCTAGTGCCAGTCACCAAGTAGCTCCAATGATTTCCTTATTCCTTATTCATTTTTATTTCTCTTTCTTGTTCATTTTGTATAAAAGCTTGTTGCTTTCTTGGCATCAAAGTTGTCTGAATTCTTGAAAACAAAAATTCCACACTTTGTCAAATACTAAAGAAAGTTTGCTTGTATCATGTAAATTGTCTTCTTTTTATTTTTTAAAAAGCGAAAACTGGGACCTCCCTGCGCAATAGGTTAAGCAGATTAAACACATTAAGCAGACCTCAGCCACTGCAACACGAGTACCATCCCAGCCAGGGAGGTGACCACGTGGCACAGCAGACCTCTCCTGACTCGACTGCTGCTCCCCTCAGCAGTATTAAGTGGCTCCCCCTGTTCTGTTCCCTGCTTTGTCTGTGGTGAATCTTCTCACTCCCCACACCTCTGGCCTGTACCCCGGTGCTTGTATGCATAAATAAATAAATCTTTAAAAAAATAAAATTTTTTAAAAATAATAATCGAAAGCTGACAATTGAGGAAAGAATTGGAAGAAAAACATAAAGCCTCACCGCAATGAAAGTCACCATGGAAAAGAAAATGATGCTGAAAACCAGTGAGAGACATAGGGAATGTAAAAAGTAACGCAAATGAAATTAAGTAAAAATGTTAAAAATTAAAATGTGAATGATGGTGACACTGAGTATGTTAACTCTTCTATAATTCAATGGAATATAAACACTTAGGATTTGTGTCGTTTTCTGTAAATGTTATACTTCAATAAAAATATTTAAAGTAAGGGGGCTCCCTGGTGGCACAGTGGTTTAAGCAACCCACTATGAAGCAAACCTCAGCCACTGCAGCACGAGTTCAATCCCTGCTGCTGGCCAGTGAGGGGACCCACATGGCGCAGCAGACCTCTCCTGCTGTGCCCGCTGCTCCCCTCAGCAGTGTACTTCTGTTTATCTGCCTGTTCTGCTCCCTGCTTTCTGTGGTGAATCCTCTCACACCCCCACACCTCTGGCCTGTACCCCAGTGCTTGTATGCATAAATAAATAAATCTTTAAAAAAAATATTTAAAGTAAGGATTGATGGAAAAATATTGATATGAAAGACAGGCATATAATACCCAATTATACACAGATTTGAGTTGCCACGAAAGAAATGAAAGTAAAGGATGGAATATATCAACATTTAATGGAAAAATTTCCACAGATGAAAGGGGAACATGAATCTGTACATTAAAATAACACAGTGCCAGGAAAACTTTGATAAATACTGCTTTTGAGGCAGGTAAAATTACTGAATTCCAAAGAACAGAGAAATAATTTTGTGGGCAGCTACAGTCAGTTGTAAGAAAATAAATTTAGACCGGATCAGTCATATCTAAATATTAAATGCTGTGAGACAATTCAACAAAAGTTAATCTAAAAACAAGAGTCACATTAGCAGTTTTTAATATAGAAGAACAGAATATTATTCCTTGAAGTCATTCGTGTTTTCTGAACCGATGCCATTAAATTTGTCTCTAATAAAAACAAGTATGATGAGATGTCATTTAGGATTTGGTCCTTTCTCATCTTCAGCCAGGAGATAGGACACATCCAAGGTTGTGTGAACTGGAAGCTGGGGTGCCTGGTACTTCTTGGAGCCTCCATCAGACCCACACTGCCTTCTGGATTTTCTTCAAATTAGATTGTCTTTTTTTTTTCTAAGTTACGAAGATAGCATAAAATAGACTCATATACCCTTCAACCACATCCCCAATTATCTACGTGGTCCCCAACTTGCTACATATCTGATTGTTCTTTCTTACTCCCTGTGTGTGGGTGTCTTCCTTCTCTCACTATAAAGCTATAAGCATAATGCCCTAATACCCCTAAATATTTCCAGTATGTGTTTCCTAAAAACAAGACATTCTCTTACAAATCCATAATGTAACAACCAAAATTGGGGAAATAATATTGATATAATAAATAGTTTCAGTATCTGGTTTCATAAAAGTTTCATAAAAATCATGTCCTTAAAAGAAAACCCCGTCATGGTCATGTCTCTTAAATTCCCTTAAATAGAAGTAATACCTCACTCTTACGTGTCTTTATGACCTTAACACTTTTGATGAATACTAGGACAGTTATTTTGCAGAAGTCCCTCAATCTGGGTTTGCAAATCATTAATTATAATTCTTTCTGAACTTGATTGTCTATTTTAAAAAAAGAACATTTTCATTCTTTTAACTGAACTCAACAGGGTATTTTAACACTTTGGGAGACCAGTGATGGCTAGAGCCTTTCAGCTCAGCAAGCAGAGAATGCCCACAGTGGATTTGTTGTGCTGGTCCTACCAGCATCTCAGACTTCGCCTTGCCCCAGGCTGTGCTTGGCATTCTTCAGGGTTTTGTGTTTTGTCTTGTTACTATCAGCTCTTCCTCTGATGCTCTATTGGATCTATTACTGTCATCTGTCATCCCAAGGCTAGCCTGATAGACTATGAATCTTGACTCAGCGGTAGACTTATTTTTCACCCAATTAGGTCAGCTACATTTTTTTAAATTGGTTTTAAAGCCCTTTCCTGGAAAGCTAAAGAGAAAAGCAGAACACTTCCCCATAGAGAAATCTGTAAAGCTAGACAGGCTGAAATAGTTCAGTCTCTTTATCCTTACATAATTAAAGCCTAGCCTAGATTGGCTTGGATCATGGAAGTTCTTTACCAAACAACTGTAGTGTCCTCTCTTTAGCCTTAGTGCTATCTGGGTAAGTTGCCACATCAAATTACTCAACATTTTAGCCTGATGTAGTTCCAGATTGGCAACACACAAATTTTAAAATCTTTGACTTTTTTGTAGACCCCAAGTTGCTCTTCTTGTCCCTGAACTACCCTGTAATTCTCTAGTAGATTGTATTATTGTTCTTATTTCTTACTCCCCTATAGAAAGGAATTACATTCCCATTTGTAGCCCAGTGGTTTTCAAGGATTTGCTCTGAGACAAGTACACTTCTCTGCCCTCCTCACACTGGGCATTATCACATGATTTGCTTTGTGAGTACAGGTGATGCGCTTTCCAGTGAGCTGTCAAGACCCTCGGGAAGACTTGGCTATTCTGCCAAAAGAAAAGTAGATCCCAGTGATCCCTTCATCTGGGTATTATAAGGAAAACAATGGAACAAAGCCCCAGATAACATAAAACTGATGTAAAACAAACACTAGACATTTCTATCAAAAATGATACTTGGGGGATTGTTTATTACTTAACATAGTCCAGTGAAAGCCAAGAGATACAATTTCTCCTTGTCAGTTACTCTGATATCACTAGACTGTAGACCGTATATTGCTTTCTGAGACCCTATGGGGTATGGAGGGATAGGGGAGGGGGTAAAAATCAGTTTTGAACTCTGCCTCCCTTTACCTTTCCTAGTGAAGATAAAGTTAGCAGGCAGGAGACGGAGAGGAGGAAAAGGCTGAGCGATGGCATCTATGCCTAAAAGAATGGGGAAATGTATGTGAAAGTGGTTGGTTGTCTATCCTTTTCTTTTTTTTTTAGCTTCAAATCTTTTTATTTGGGAACCAATTAGAATTTGACCCTGAGATAAACAAAAATATGGATTTTCTAGATATCCTTTTTTGGTGCAAAGATAGTTTCTGTATGTAAATACATCAAATAAGTACTATATAGTCTATCTTAACATGTTGCCTAAAAATACTCACTTGCAAACTTCTTTTAAATAGTGTTACTTTACAGTTTTAGAGAACTAATGCATGGTGTGCTCTAACATATGAATTCAGTTGTCTGATCCCTTTTTAAATGATCTGTCCTTTTCTAAACAACAGTGACTTCCCTGAGTGTGGAACTGGTATGATCCTAGAATCTGGATAAAGGAAGCAAAGACTCCAGAATCTGGACAGAGAAGCCACAGGTGAGGGGGAAAGTAGCTCTGAGAGAAGGAAATCCAGATTGTTCAAAGTGCTGTCCCTTGTCCCTTGTCTACATCTTCAAATAGTGAATCTTAGAGAGAGGGAAGATTTGGAAGAAAAGGATCAGAAAGAATGCCTTTCCTAAAGATCCCAAAAGGATCTAAAAGATCCTGGAGTGGGTGGCAGAGAGGAAGAGCTGAAGTTACCCATCTGCTCAGAACCCCTCCTCTTGGTAACACTCCCCCTCTCCGCACCCTCCCCTCAGCGGGCAGTTCTGTTGGGCAGTGACTGTTGATAGAGATCTCCAAAGCAGCCCTGTCCTCCTCTACCACCACCATGCAGGCCTACCAGAGGCATACCATAGCAGCCCTGTCCCCCTCCACCACCACGGGGGCCTACCAGAAGCATACCATAGCAGCCCTGTCCCCCTCCACCACCACGGGGGCCTACCAGAGGCATACCATGCAGCCCTGTCCCCCTCCACCACCACGGGGGCCTACCAGAGGCATACCATAGCAGCCCTGTCCCCCTCCACCACCACAGGGGCCTACCAGAGGCATACCATAGCAGCCCTGTCCCCTCCACCACCATGGGGGCCTACCAGAAGCATGCCCCGCGCCGGCCATCACATTCTCCTGCAGGAGTTTCAATCTTGAGCAGATGTTCAAAGGGCTGACAGTTGAGGGGCCCCATCTCTGTGGCAGTGAGATGGACCCTGAGCTACAGAGCACCCTGCGGCTCATCCCCGTCTTTCATGAGCACTGAGGGTTCACTACCTCCTCTGATGTTGTGAGCATCCAACATCCTGTCAGTAACCCCAGCTCCTCGAGTCAATCAGTCTCTGCGAGCGACAAGCAAGGAAACAGCAATATAGTAATCGGTGCCTGAGAATGGACACCACTGGGGACAAGTGGAGTGTTTGGGATTAGTCATTTAGCAAAACGGCAAAAGAATCTTTGACACCTATTAACTTCATGACTGGAAAGATCTTCCATTAAGTTTGAGCTCTGATTGCCAACTAATAGCTGCCATTGCCCTGTTTAAAGGGATAAAGAATAGGGGGCCTCCCTGGTGGCGCAGTGGGTTAAGCAGTGCACAATGAAGTAAACCACAGCCACTGCAGCACGAGTTCGATCCCTGCCACCAGCCAGGGCGGTGACCTACATGGCGCAGCAGACCTCTCCTGCCCCGCCCGCTGCTCCTCTCAGCAGTGTATTTCAATCAATCTGCCTATTCTGTGCCCTACTCTGTCTCTGGTGAATCCTGTCACACCCCCACACACCTCTGGCCTGTACCCCAGTTCTTGTATGCATAAATAAATGAATCTTAAAAAAAATAAAATAAATGGATAAAGAATGCTGGATCAATAGGCATGGCGATCATTTCTCATCTGACATATAACTGAAAACAAGGGAACAAGATTAAATCTCGAACTTTCGCCCGGGTGTTACTGCAGCTCTTTCTGTGACTTTTAGGAAAGGATCAAATCCTATGGAAAGCTGTAAGGCTGAGGATGTGCAAACCCAGAAACGGATTTTGTGAACTGGGTTCACAGTCATTCTGCGTCTCCACACGAAGGTCGGCGAACTGATCAAAGACAGCGGATCCTGGCAGGGGAGCAGCAGACTGAAGAGGTTTTCAAGCTTTGGCACGATGGTTCTCCAAGTGAGGGCACCAGACCAGGGGCATCAGCATCACCCGGGAACTTGGCAGAGACACGTATTTTCTGCCTCTTTTTTTTTTCTTTAAAGATTTATTTATCTATGCATACAATAACCCGGGTACAGGCCAGAGGTGTGGGGGATGAGAGGCCCCTCTGCCTTTTTGATGCAGACCTACTGCACCAAAAAAGCCTGGAGGTGGCTTAGCAATCTGTGTTTTAACATGTCTTCTGGGTAACTCTGATGAATTTTTGAGAGCAATTAACATAGGGGATCTGAAGACCTCAAGCCATCCTGAAATAACTCCCCACTCTGCTTTCCTTAATTGAGGAAGATTCTCCACCTTTGCGTATGGCATGAGATCTTACGCACTTCTCCTCTGAAGACGTAGTTCATGCTGTTGCCAGAGCAACCAAGAACACAAATTAGGCATGGCAGTGAGTGGGGGAGAGAGGTGAGGCAATCCCAAATATTGGTGCACAGGAGTCTGAAATCTGGAAGTTATAGGAATTAACTAATTTATACTCTAAAATAATTAACTAACTATGACCTAAAATTAGGAGAATGTTTATGAGAATAGATTCGGGAGCATGATCCCTATTTTGCATCAGGCCACAAGTATATAGGTAAGTGTATAGACATCTTACTTCCCAGATACTGTAACAAGTGAGGGGAAAGATTATTCAATGAAAATGTACACTGAGTTCTGCCTTATAACAAAACACACACCCAAAGTCAGAAGTCCCTTAAGAAGCAGGAAGGAAGAAATTCAATGACTCAAGAAAAGGGAATAAAGAATTGGAGAGATTGTGCTTATCCAGTCCAGGCATCTTCTATTTTCAGTGATACAGATGGGCAAAGGTTACCAGCATGCTGTTAATGTAAGAAGTGCAGGTCCCTCTGGGTCATTTAAGCAGCAAGGTATTTACACACAATTAGATGCTTACAAAATCACTGCAAGGGCTGGAGCAGTGGAAGGTGGAAAGGGCAGCTGGGAACTGTTATGTTCAAAGTTCTATCGTCTAACAAAGAGCCAGCATAGCAACTGCTGACTCCACAGCCACCCGACCCTTCAAAGTCAGGAGCAGACACAAATTTGCAGCCTTTACCATCAGACACCATGATCTGTCTGCCACTAAAACAACAGCATGAAGATAACTTCTGTCTCTCTTCTGCCCTTCAATCACTCAAGAGTGTGTCTGATCGGCAGAAACCAATCTGCTTCCAGAATAGGATCCAGAATGGACTCTGGGTAGCTCCCAAGCCTCTGCAGAGCAGGAAGACACATTAGAGGATGGTAGCAGGACAGTACAGACAACAATTCTGCAGCCACTTCTTGAGCCCAAGACAGTTCTGCAGTCACAGCCCTCTCTAGACCTGGAAAGCTGGGTTCAAGAGCTGCCGCTGAAATGGACTCGCAGATCTCAGGTTGGAGTGGCAGCAGGAAAGGATGCCTGTGCCCAGAGAAGTTGCCAGCCACCACAGGCAAACTGAGCTTGGTTGTGCCAGGAGGCAGCAACATGGCCACGTGCAGAGTAAATGAAAGTTATCAGGTTTTTTCTGCCTCCCGCCGTTAGGTTAGTTTCAGCGGTAGACCCCTGCGGTCCTGCATGCGTGCCTGGTGGCGGCACCTGGAGCAGGGTGTGGGCACGCGTAGGTGGGCACACCTGGGCTGAGAGACCAGGCATGTAAGGCAGCATCACGGGGGTACCAGCAGCAGTAGCAGCAGCAGAGGAGCTCAGTAGAAGTAGCAGAAGCAGTAGCAGCCCAGAAAGTGAGGATTTGCTGGGGGCTAGGAGGCCTGCCAGCCCCCTGGCCCCCCAGATGCCCGCATGCCGGGTACCTGGTCACCTCACTACAAATGATACAGAAAGATGAATAAAAGCCTGAAAAAGCCACTGAGGGCTCCAGGACTCCTCCTGCCCAGATTATAGAGAAACTGCCTCTGTCCTCCTGCCCCTACTCCATGACAATCAGATTCTTGTGAAAATTGTATGATCCCATGAATATCTGGTTGTGATGAATTAACGGGGGGCGGGCAGGGGTTTGACCCAAAATGTGGCATTTCATGAAACTATGAGTTTCTTACCTATTTTATATGATGCTCTCCTACCTTATTGCAAATGCCAGGCCTGAGCCACTGTTCTTGAGTTAGGTTAGGGTTTTGTATCTTTTAAATCAATCTTCCAGACCTGAGTCAGTTCAAGGCAGTATGTTAATGGTTCATTGGAACTGTCAGTTGAGACAGAGATCTAGCCATTTTCACCACAAGGAATAATTAAGGGGTGATTGTGGTATTGATTGCTGTGATGGTTCCAAATATGATCTCAAAATCTGATACCTCCTCCTGTCAAAAGGAAAACCTAATTCCCCTCTCCTTGTGTGTAGAAATTAGTACTCTTAGACTCTCAGCTAATCTCCCAGGCTTCCCTTCCTTCCCTGGCTACCATCCTGCGGCCTACACGCAGTGTAAATTCACCTACAACATTTTTATTTACTTACTATTACAAAATGATCCATCTTCACCAATATTTCTTTTTTCCATTTTTTAGGATAATTTGTATATTCCAAAAACAATCTTTTGAGCATTCATGTGCTGAACTTGCTATTTGAGGTTTTCATAGTTTGATGGAGAACACAGAAATATTTTTTTTTAATTTAATGTGATCATTAGTGTAAGAAATTGTGCAAAGGGTCTCCCTGGCGACCCAAGGGGTTAAGCACAGCACTATAATTTATACACAGTCACTACAGCACAAATTTGATCCCCGGCCAGGGAGGGGACCCACATGGTGCAGCAGACCTCTCCTGCCTCGCCCGCTGCTCCCCTCAGCAGTGTACTTCAGTCCATCTGCCTATTCTGCTCCCCACTCTGTGTCTCTGGTGAATCCTCTCTCCCCCCACCTCTGGCCTGTACGCCAGTTTTTGTATGCATAAATAAGTAAATCTTAAAAAAGAAAAACGAAGCTGTGCAAGGGATCAAGAAGGTGTGTGATGACTGCTCTGCAGAGCCAGAATCAACTAGTTCATCTTATTTCTTCCAACTCTACACTTGCCAGGTAATATCCTGACAGTGAGGAATGGAAATTCAAGTAACTCAAATGTTGTATCACTTAATAATGCTAAATAAGTATTCGTGATCCACCACCCCCCCACACACACACACCACACAAAGCCTAACAGAGTATAGAGTTTGCAAAACAGTCAACTTATCTAACCCATGTGGCCCCAAATTTCTACCAAGAAATGTTTACTTTTACTAAAAATACCTTGAGGATTTTTACTGGGATATGGAATCACCTTCAAATTCAAAGCACTTTGAAATTAGACAAACTCAAAACCCCACCAAGTCCCTAGGCCGTATGCTTTCAAGTAAAGAGATTCCACATAAATAGAACTACATAAAGCCTCTACGAAATGACGTATGATACAGAATTGGTTCACTCAGGGAGAAGCACAAGGAAAGGCACAGCAACTTGCTGCCATAAAGCACAACGGAGTGCATAAAGGGAGTGCAGTCACTCCCTTCTAACTGAAGAACAATGTTTGCTAGCGGACACTAGGGTTTTGCACTCAAATGTCCCCATCTGGGTCCACTTCAGTTACTAAAATGCAAGTACAAATTGGGGATCACTCATCATTCAAACGTAAAGAAGTCTGCCCATTGTCAGACCACGCGTCCCCATGCTAGGTTTAAGAAGTCACACTCCTCCTGACCCACGACAGCTTGCACCCCTGTCCCGCCTCCCGCCAAACATTCCATCCACAGAGATCCAAGTTTTCGTCCTAAAATGAGCAGAGCGAGAGAGGCGCCGACACCTACGCGGGTCGAAACCCTTGTGTGTTGAGGCACCGACTCCCTCACCTCGTTTCCATGGAACTCAAAGCCGGACTGCCTCAGAGGGCGCTTCAGGGTCCCTCGCATCTGCCGACTTCTGCATTCCAAGGAGTCTGGGAGCAAACGCACAGCAAGTCCCCGAGGGCAAGCAGTGCGCCGAGGCCAGGCTGGCCGCGGGGTAGGCGAGCATCTGCTTTCTCTTTGTGAAGCCTTCCCGGGGTGCGCATCCCGAGCCAGCAACAGAGAGCGCCCCAGCACCACGTGTCTGCGCCGGCAGCGGGATTGGCCGAGCGCATTTTAGCGCTGCGGTGGGGACGCGCGGGCCCGCCCAGAGCCAGAGGAGCCAGGACGCCGAGCCGAGCGGCCGGAGGGAGACGGCGGAGGGGCGGGGGGCGGGAGGGGGGTGGGGTTCGGAGGCCTGGGAGGGCCGGGAGCGGCGCCGGCAGCCCGCCTCGCCACGGCTTGCCCGGAGCAGGCAGGCTCCATCCTGCGCCCTGGAAGGAGGCGACGGCCCGCGGCTTCCCGCTCGGCTCCTCCGCGGCCTCCGCCTGCGCCTGCAGCGCCCTTGGGGTCTGGATCCCCAGCGTCGCCCCGTCGGCTCGCAGCGCCCGGCGCCCGCCCAGGAGCGCGCAGCTGGGGTGAGCCGAGGCCGGGGATGCCCCGGCGCCTCCCGAGTCGCGGCAGACGGCGATGCGGGCCCCGCGAAAGCCGGCCCTGCTCGGGCGCTCCGGGCGGCGACCGAGGCGCCGCAGACCCCGCAGGCGTGGCCGCCGCAGCCCCCGTTCTCGGCCGGCTGTCCAGGGGCGGCGCCGGGGCCCCGCCGAGCCCGCTTACCCGGCCTTTGTCCTGATGGCTGCGGTGGGTCGGCTCCGTGCGCCCGGCCCCGCGGGCGGCCCTGTTGCGGAGATGGGGGCCAGAGGGAACGCAAAGCGTGCCCCCTTCTTCCCTGCTCCGGCCATCTTGCGGCCGACTTTCAGCCGAGGGTCGCGGGTGACCGAGAGCGGGGCGCTGCGGGCCGCGGTGGTGGCGGAGGAGAGCCGGGGGCTGGGGCGGTGGGCTCCCGGGCCTCGCGCCCCTCCTCCACCGACGCAGGGGCGGCGCGCGGACAGCCGCCCCCAGTTTCAGCTCCTGGGGCCTGAGCACCCGTCAACCCCCCTAACCGGCGGAAGCACTGGAGACAGGAGGGGTGGGGCAGGAGTTCACATTCACTTAACTAAATGCCTAATTTCATTCGATCTTTCTGAATCCACGTGGCCAGGGGGCAGATTCCTAAAGCCTCTCGGTCGTCCTGCGCTAGGTGCTGGGGATAAAACGGTGAACGGGAGAGGCCGAGGCCCCCGTTCCCTCTGGTGCTGCAGCCGGGTGGATGGAGCCCACCGTCCGCACACCCACCAGGTAAGTAGCCTAACGTCTTTTAAACAGGGAAATGGGCGCGGACAGTATTTGTTCTAGGTCAGGCAGCAAATAAATGGAAAAATCGAACTTTTAAGACTTTTCTGTTAGCTGCAGTGGGAATCGTTACTAGTTTTTAACCCAAGGCCAATTAAAAGCTATTTGGATGCATGGTTTTTAGGAAGTCCTTTGAGATGTGCTTATTTCCTGGACGCTACAGATGAGTTGATTTCTAATTTACAGTATCGGAAAATACTAAACTGTTTAATACTGCGCTATGCTTCTAGTTATCTGCATCGTGTTTTCTTTTCTTCTATTCGTGTATCTGACTGTTAGGAAAGAAAACAATTTTCCTGATGGTTGGGCCAAGCAGGGGCTCCCGGGTGGATTGAGGAACAACTGGCCCTTCCTCAATTTATTGATCTGTGTGACAACCACAGGCAGCCCCGCAGAAGACGCCAAGAATGAGAGGTCCTCAGTCTCCAGGTTGCTGCTAGAAATAGTTTAGCCTCTGCAGAAAACAGAATGCAGCCGCCTCTCAAGTTTACATGGTAAATATAACGGTGATGCCACAGGGTTCAGATTCCCTCCTTTTCACCGCTTACCCTCACCTTTTGAAAATGTATCCCAAAAAGTAGCAAGCTCGGGATCAAAGACAGAGAGCTACACACAAGGCAAGTGTAATTTTCTAACAACTCGGCTGAGGTACGCTATACAAAATGCAGCCTTGCTTTTCAGTGTACCGATCAGTGAATAGTGACAAATGGCAAATGTTCTGGTAACTAACAGCCCGCTCAAAATACAGAACGGCCCAAAGTATCTTCGTGCAGTAGGCAGTCCCCTAGTCCCATTTATTTTTCCAGCTGTTGCCTAACAAAATGACAGGGCAAACAGACAGAAGTTGGCAGCCGGCAGTGGAAGTCCCTGGGGTGGCGGCTAGCTTTCCCTTGGCCAGGAAGGGGTGGTTGCCCAGGCAGCTGGCGTTTAGGTGAGGCCCTCTCTGGGTGCACCGATGCATCGCCTTGAACTCGTCCACAAGGTTGTTTCTGGTCCCGCAGGGCCCTGGGCACATGCTGACCGCTCGCAGGCTGGCGCACCCTTTGCTCCAGGTCCTGCCCCGGGCGCTGCCATAGCAACGGCCTGGACGCCTGAACCTTAGGCCGCCGCCGCCGCCGCGAACCTGCCTTCTCCGGCTCCCAAGGGGTGGGGCGGCGGCGGCCAGTGAGGCGCCCCCGGCTGGGTAGGCGAGACAGGACCGCCCCCTCATCGGAGCCCAGAAGAGGCAGTGGATTGGCTTTCCAGAATGGTAAGAGGCGGGAGACCCGGGGTGCTCGCCTGGGGATGCCGGGCGGGGGGTGGCGGGGAAGCCGGGAGTCCCCGGGAGCCCCCGCCACCCCCACGCTGCCTCCTTCCCGCAGCCCTTCCAGAAGCACGTCTACTACCCGCTCGCCAGCGGTCCCGAGGGTCCCGAGGCCGCCCCGGCCGCCGCGGCAGGCGCGGCCGCCATGGCCTGCGCGCCCCCCAGCGCGGCGTCGGGCCCCCTGCCCTTCTTCCAGTTCCGGCCGCGACTGGAGAGTGTGGACTGGCGGCGGCTGAGCGCCATCGACGTGGACAAGGTGGCGGGGGCGGTGGACGTGCTCACGCTGCAGGAGAATATCATGAACATCACCTTCTGCAAGCTGGAGGACGAGAAGTGCCCGCACTGCCAGTCGGGGGTGGACCCGGTGCTGCTGAAGCTCATCCGCCTGGCGCAGCTCACCATCGAGTACCTGCTGCACTCGCAGGAGTTCCTCACCACGCAGCTGCACGGCCTGGAGGAGCGGCTGCGCCTGAGCCTGGCCGACGGCGAGCAGAGCAAGCAGCTCATCGCCAAGCAGGCCGGGGAGATGAAGCTGCTCAAGGAGGAGTGCAAACGCAGGAAGAAGATGATCTCCACCCAGCAGCTGATGATCGAGGCCAAAACCAGCTATTACCAGGTGGGAAACTGGGCTGGGATTTTGAGTCATTAGCCCCCTCCCCCTCCATTTCCACACACTGGGACATAGAGAGCTTGCAGGGCTTTTGTAGTAGCCATCAAAAGAAACGGCGTATGTGTACAAAACAGCCGTTTTAACCAACAGATGACATGGTTCATTACCTTTTGTAGACTGAGGTTCAAGGAATAGTTCAACCAGTGGCCTCTGTAGTGCGTTATTGAAGTCAACCAAAGGCTGGGTGTTGAAACTGTTTCTGGCACCGCGTCCATATATGAAAAATAAACCACGATTTTATTAAAAAATAAACCACGCCCTCCAATTGCTGTTGAGGTTGGACCCGAAATGATCTGGAATAATTACATTTGTTGGGTTCGAAGTTTGAAATAGCTTCAAACGTACAGAAAAGTGGCAAGAATAGTGCTGTAGCCCAACCCCCTTCACTCGGACTCCCTAGCAAACTGGCCCCATTTGTTTCATTTGCTCCGTCTTTATGCACGTTGTTATTTTTCAACCATGTGGCAGTAAGTTGCAAACCCCAAGATACATGATCAATGTGTATATTTCCTAGGAACACTCATTTGTGTCACAACGATATTTTTAAAATGAAAACAATTTTACTTTTCTGGTCTTCACCACCAAGTGTTTTGGCGTAGGCATTGAGCTCAGGAGAAATACTCTAATGTTGAGTAGAACAGACATCGGTGTATTTTTTTTATGGATTAGATGGAGGAAGTGCAATAGGTATCAACAGTGTTTGATAAACACACCAAAGTAAATGACAGACCAACAAGACGATTTCATACCCTTATTGGTTATTCAGGCTAAATGTGGCTTTTTAGGTCTCATGTAACTTAATCGTGGAACTGAAGCACTCACCATAGTGGAGAGCTGGGTACAGAAATGGGCCCAGTCAATAGAATGAGCTACAGAAAATGGTGCTGGGGACAGACCCAAAGGAGACCTGAGAGAAGGGTATTTCTGTAGGAACAGCTGGGAAAGAGTGCTGTTAGAAAAGGACTTAGGGGTCACCCAGCCTGAGCTAATTAGCGAATTGCCTTGTATTGTTTTTATAAGTGCCATTTAAAAACTAAATATAAATTGTGCTGAGGTGGTTCTGCTAGTATATTTACTATACAATGAATAGAATTTGTTTTACTTGACAGTTTACCTTACTCTAGCCTTGGTAGCAATCTAGTGGCTCGTTAATATATAAATAATAATATATATTTTATATAAAAATATAAATAAAACCTGATAATAGACATTTTGCTTATAAGTATTTTCTCATTCTTTTAGTTATATAAATCATTGTTAATAAACAAAAATTTCCAAATACGAGTGGCATGTGAGGTTAAAAAAGACCTGGCAGGGTTTTCTCAAAGGGGTCACACTCTTGGCCACTCAGCAGGTTCTGAATGTTTGCTGTGTGGGGTGCACAGATGTGACCAGGAAGAGATGGGTGTCACAGGACCACTTTCTCCTTCTTAGCATAAGTACAGGTCCACTCTATCCTCCAGTAAGGACTCACTGGCCAGTTCTCTTCAAGGACTCCCAGCAGTGAGAGTGCTTTTGAGAGACCGCCTGGCTTGATTTCTAAGTATTTCACTGTGCAAGTCATTTCACTTCTAAACTCTCGCTTTCTGCATTTGGAAGATGAGAACATTCTTAGTAGCTGCTACCTTTTAGGGTTGTTCTGAGAATCCCACAAACTGATGCTTGTGTAGCATCAGGAAGTCTCAGTAAACAGCATCTCTGACTTACAGATGTTGGCTTCTGCAGGGGTTTCTCAGGAGTGGATTATGACTACCTGTGGTCTCAGTGTGAATCCCCAGGCCTTTCTTCAGGTGCTCATGGAAGTTACCAGTATAGAAAAGAAGGCCAGAGGTCACTGCGCAGATGTAGGAATCGGTGATTGGGGACCAGCTAGTCAGAGACAGACGAACAATGGCGTGTACAGCCGCTGGCCTTCTACCAAGTTACAATCACTCTAATGCAGCAAATTGAGCCGGGGGCCATTCTGCCTATAATAAAATTTATAAGACCATTGATCTTGTTTAGATATTTAATGTTATTGGTTATTCAGGCTAAATGTGGATCATGAATCTGTTTAATAGCAACCTCTACAATGAGGAGGGGAGGGGAAGATTGAGGGCCACGTGCGAAGGCTGGTGTGCATGCCAGTATATCCGGCATCAAATTGCTAGTTTTTAAAATGAAAAATGCCAATGGGTCATAGCAGTGTTACAGGGCAGGGAGAGGGGCACCCCGGTACCCCTAAACCTGCTCTCTTTAAATGGGTTTTGTTAGTTGCCGCATTAAGACAAACATATAAGGCCTTCAATGGAAAGGAACTTTAGTATAATTAGGGTACAATATAGAAAAGACAAAGACTATAGTTACTAAGTATTTAAAGTTCCCCATCTCCTTGAGGGTAAAAGTTTAGCTAAATAGGATGCCTTACAGCAAGGCCCAAAAGCCTGCCACACGTCTAAAGGAACTTTCAATAGAGACCCATAGAAAAGGGTCAGAAAGAGTTAGATAAATTCCAGAGGAAAAGAGCAAAATTAAAATTAAGATGAAAGCTGCCATTATTAAGCTCCCCACGGGTCTCTCACCCGCATCTGTTCAACCAGTCCAAGATTAAAAAGCAAGTGCAGATTTTTTACATGCCCCTCTGCTCCACATGCCTCCTCCAAGCCTCCTGCTGCTCTCCATCCTGCTTCCTTCTTCCTCCCTTCCTTCTGTCCTCCCGGCCGCTTACCTTTTTTCTCCAGCATCATCTTATCCCTGCTTAGCTTTGCTCATTTAGGGCGGAACTGGGATTCTGGAACTTCCCCCTTTCCTGGGGACCACCCCGTGACAGCAGGACTTAGAGTCATCTTTCACTTGCACAGGTAAAAGACCTAGGTTCCTCCAGGCTCCAGGGTACAGGCAGATTGTGGAATCCGTCAGTGAATTTATGTCCCTGCTTCCAGTTATTGGGGTTTTTGGAGTTGAAGACGGATGTGGGGAAGTGGAAGAAACATGATAGGTTAGCACAGCAGCTGATAATGCTGTGGCTTAACGCTGCTGCACCTTGTTTGCTTCATGGAGAAAGTCAGGAGGTTAAGTCAGGCAGTGACGTAGCCAGGGTGGGGCCAGCTCTGAGTAGGCATTGTGGGAGTGTTGGGTTCTTGATTTACTGCTGCCTTTAAGAGGCAGCATCTTGGGGTGTAGAGAGCCTCCATCCTACTTCATTTGGTAAAGAAATCTGAGGTCTTGTGTTAACTGTTACACTGAAAGATTTTCCTTTTTTAATGGTTTTGGGTGAAATTTGTTCTAAGACATTTTTTAAGATTTATTTATTTATGCATACAAGCACTGGGGTACAGGCCAGAGTCCAGGGAGGTGAAAGTATTCACCAGAGACAGAGTGGGGAGCAGAAGAGGCAGACTGACTGAAACACACTGCTGAGGGGAGCAGCGGGCGAGGCAGGAGAGGTCTGCTACGCCATGCGGGTCCCCTCCCTGGCCGGCAGCAGGGATTAAACTCATGCTGCAGTGGCTGTGGTTTGCTTCATAGTGCGTTGCTTAACCCATTGTGCCACCAGGGAGGCCCCTGTCTAAGACATTTACATGTATCACGTGTAAGTAGGTTACATTGTAGACAGGCCATCTACTGTTCTGTTTTTATTTATACATACAAGAGCTGGGGTGTAGGCCAGGAGTGCCGGGGTGAGAGGATTCACCAGAGACAGAGTGGGGAGCAGAACAGGCAGATTCACTGCTAAGGGGAGCAGCAGGTGAGGTGGGAGAGGTCTGCTTTGCCATGTGGGCCAGCTCCCTGGCCAGGGATCAAACTCCTGCTGCCGTGGCTGTGGATGCTTCATAGTGCTGAGACCAAACCCCTTGCGCCACCAGGGAGGCCCTATAGTCTACATTCTTAGGCCAACTATATGGAACGTAATTCAACATGTGGAATGGAAAGAGCATCAGATTTCTTTCTATGAACAGTTCATAGTAGTTAACTTTTCTTGATTTGTTACGTCACTTTTTTCCTTGTCTAAAAATACTTTAAGGGCCTCCCTGGTGGCGCAGTGAGTTAAGCAACGCACTATGAAGCAAACCGCAACCACTGCAGCACGAGTTCGATCCCTGCTGCCGGCCAGAGAGGGGA
>JAGFMF010011662.1:1156682-1177580 GCA_019455555.1 Galemys pyrenaicus | reverse complement strand
CCCTTTTTTCCTTCCTTCCTGCACCCTTCCTTCCTTCCTTCCTTCCTCCCTTCCTCCCTTCCTCCCTCCACCTCCCTCCCCCCTCCCTCCCTCCCTGTGCACACAAGAGCTGGGGTATAGGCCAGAGTCATGGGCGGTGAGAGGATTCACCAGAGAAAGAGTGGGGCACAGAACAGGCAGATTGACTGGAGCACACTGCTGAGGGGAGCAGCGGGTGAGACGGGAGGTCTGCCACACCATGTGGGTCAGCTCCCTGGCTGGGGATGGAACTCGTGCGGCAGTGACTGCGGATAGCCTCACAGTACAAGCTTCAGCCCCTTGCACCCCCAGGGAGACCCCCAGTTCTTGTTCTTTCTAAGTATCAGTATTCAAGTCAGAGATTTCCTTGCCCCTGGTTTCCTTGATCACCCGACCACCCCTGGTTTCTTCTGAAATCCTGTGTGGCACCTGCTAAAACAAAGCAGCGCCCTCAGCGGTGGATCGTGAAGTCACCAAACTGAGGATCCTCTCGTGGCTGCCCCTGGAGACCACGTTCATTCACCCCCTGGCGATAGCTGCCACAGATGTCAGGTCTCTTTCCTGAAATTCCCTCCCAGGTCCTGCGCCTGGGAAATTGCTTACTGCCGCTATCTTCTTCTAAAACAGTTTTTTGAGCCGTAGCTCACACACCAGAACATTCGCCCACTAGGAGTGCCCGACTCTACATGTTTTAGACCCATCACAGAGTTACAGGGCCATCGTCACTGTCAAGCATTCCATCACCGCACGAGGAAGCCGGGGCCTGTGGTCACATCCTCTCCTCCCCCCTCCTGCCTCAGCCCCTGGCAACCCCAGAGCTGCCTTCTGTCTCGGTGGATCTGCCTGTTTTTGGAGATTTCCTCTGCATTGGATTACACTTTATGCATTTAATGTTCTGAAGTTTCATCCCTGTTGGGGCCTCCCTGGTGGCGCAGGGGTTAAAGTCTCAGCACTATCAAGCTATCAGCAGTCACTGCAGCACGGGTTCAATCCCCGGCCAGGAAACTGACCCACAGGGCGCAGCAGACCTCTCCTGTCTCACCCACTGCAGCCCTCAGCTCAGTAAATCTGCCTGTTCTGCTCCCCGCTCTGTCTCTGGTGAATCTTCTCACGTACACACACACCCGCACCTTTAGCCTACACCCCAATTCTAGTATGCGTAAAGTAAAATAAATCTTAAAAAAAAAATTCATGTCTATTATAATATCAGTATTTAATGTCTTTAAACTGCTGAATAATATTTCATTGTTTGGGTCATACGCTATTTTATCCATTAGTCAGTGGATGGACATTTGGGTTGTTTGAGCTATAGAGGGGTTAAAAAATTATTGTTAATAGACTATTTTTTAGAATAGCTGTAGACTTATGGAAAAATAGAGCAAACAGTACAAAAAGTTTAGTGCAAATCCCCCTCTCCTGTCCTAAACAGTTTCCCGTAGTACTGACAACTTAAGTTACTGTGGTCCATTGTTACAATTAAAGGCCACACTTTATCGCATTTTCTTTGGCCTTTACCTGGTATCCTGAACCTGCCCCAGGATGCCATCCAGGGCACCTTTAGCTGTGTCTCCTGCTCCTCTTGTTGGTGACGATTTCTCAGACTTGTTGAGGGCCTGTGCGTTTTTGAGAATTGGTTCTTCAAGTAGACTGTAGGGTGCCCTCTGTTGGAATTACAGTGCATTTTTCTCATAGTCAGACTAGGCTTAAGGGTTTTTGGGATGAGGATCTCGGAGATAAAGGGCCGTTTTCGTCAGGGCATGCCCAGGCACACCCCGTCTACGTGATTCGTGACTGTTGATGTTTAGTTAACGTCAGGTACCTGGGTGAGGTAGTGTTTGTCTGGTTTCTCCACTGAAAGTCACCCCCCCAGCCCTGTTTCCCACCATCCTCTCAACGGATGTCACAGCGTGCACCCCACACTTAAGGAGGAGGGGACTTTGCTCTCTACGCCCCCTGTTTTGGAGGTGGCCTCCTGGGCTCTCTGAGGGTGTTTACAGTATCTTTGGTGATCACGGACAA
This sequence comes from Galemys pyrenaicus, assembly GCA_019455555.1. Taxonomy (NCBI): domain Eukaryota; kingdom Metazoa; phylum Chordata; class Mammalia; order Eulipotyphla; family Talpidae; genus Galemys; species Galemys pyrenaicus. The sequence goes on along the minus strand of JAGFMF010011662.1, from coordinate 1,175,543 downwards.
GCAGTAAAGGGTGACACTGAAATGCTCTGTCCTGGCTGGGTCCCCGATGCGGTCCCTGGTGACCTGAGCGTGTCGCTGAGTCACCTGGAGAACCAGTGTCCCCGGTTCCCCATCCCTGGCCACTCTTCCACGGCCGTCACATCCGCTGTCTGACACTAAGAAGCTAAACGTCCCTCCCCCCTTTCCACCCTGTACTCTGCAGAACTAGAGCACAAGAGAGAAAGAGGGGAAGCGCCTCACGGAAGAAGTAGAGACCCCAGGAGGCCCAGTGAGGCAGCCAGACTGGAAGCCAGGCCACGTGCACCCCAGTTTTATTTGTTTCAGTCTTAGGAAAGAAGAAGCCTTTGCATCCGTGATTAACTTTTTCCTCTTTTTTTTTTTTTTTAAGCAATTGTCAGAAATACAGAAGTCCAATATGCAGATCAAGTCCAACATAGGCACGTTAAAAGACGCCCACGAATTTAAAGAAGGACACCCCCAGCATCCCCAAGATTTCCAAAATGTGATGCAACTTCTTGATAGTCAGGTATGTAAAAGCGGACATTATCAGATATGATAAAAATGGGTAACAGAGGCCTACATTTTCTCAGGGAAGCAGTTGGCAGTCACAGCATCTGTGGAAGAAGTGTGTGTGTGTCTTCAGTGACCAGCAAGGCTGGTCAATTCTGCTTTTCTTGTCTCCTGATTCATGAGCACTTCATAATAGGTGTTCGCTAGATGCTTGTTGATTGATAATAGGTGTGTAGGTAAACCATTTGGCAAAATTCTTTCATTTCTTTATAACATCTTATCTACTGAAATTGGTTAATATTAGCATTTATTTTTCACATTCCAAATGTAGGACTTACTTTCAAAAGACATAGAAGGGCCTCCCTGGTGGTGCAAGGACTTGAGTGCCATACTATGGGGCTTCTGCAGCCACCATTGTAGCGTGAGTTCAATCCCCGGCCAGGGAGGGGACCCACATGGCACAGCAGACCTCTCCTGCCTCACCCACTGCTCCCCTCAGTAGCATATTTCGGTTTATTTGCCTATTCTGCTCCCCATTCTGTCTCTGGTGAATCCTCTCACCATCGCCCCCCACCCTGTGCTTCTGGCCTGTACCCCAGCATAAATAAAAAAATGTTTAAAAAAAGACATAGAAAAGCATATCAAAGCACTATCTTTATTTTTAGAATTTAAATATACAGCTACATTGAAAAACTGTTGGTCTTTTACATTTATGAAACTTAATTGCAATCATTTGGAAATGAACCTCTATATCCTCATACTGACTGTTTTGATCACATGGGTTTAGGGGAACACTTTTTTTTTAACCAGGAGACCAAGTAGAGATTAAACTTATGAATGCAGCATTTATTTTAAGCAATAATACGTCATTATCAAAGCAAGTGTTTTTAATCTACAGTCTGCTCCTCTGCTTCTTGCTTCAGTGCTCACACTCTTCCTCCCTCCTCCAGACCTACCTTCTGCACTGCAGCCAGGCCAGCCGCACCACTGTCCTGTCCAGCCCTTCACCAGCATCCTGAGTCCCTCGGGATCTGAACCCAGCTGTCCCGTCCACCTTGACACTTGCAGCGTCTCGCGATAGCTCACACCAGGACACAGCGTTCTGTCTTCTGCCTTTAAATGGCAGCTTACTTTCAGGATTTGTGGCTTATTCAGTCAGCGGGGGTGTCCCCTCTTCTGCAGACTAGTCCTGGACCCCTGGGTCCCTGCCTTCCAGTCCCCCTAGTGGGAACTGGTCACACGCCCATGACCAGGGGCCTATCTGTGGCTGTCCCTCCTTGCTCCTGCAGGCCCCTCTCCCAGCCTGCGAGGCCACCCGGCGTGATGCCTGCTTCAAGGTGGCGTCCAGAACTGAGCTGTCGACAGGCGCTCCAGCGAGCTGGCCTCGCCTGGATTAAGGGGCCCAGTTACGAAACCCTAACGTCCTACCTGAATTTCTGTTTCCTTCCTGTGAGCTGTAGTCAGCTCAGAACTGCTACTGAGGAACCTTGGTGTTTCCTTTCAGTTCCTTCGGTTGTCAAACTAGCACCTGTTTTTGAAAATTATATTCTGTAGACACACAGCCGCGCCAGTTCACCTGCATGCCCTCGGTGACTGCTCCACGGCGGGTGGCGGTGGCCAGGCTGCTGGCCCCAGAGTCTAAATCATTGACAGTTAGCTCTTTCCTGGAAGTGTTTGCCAACTTCGTCCTTGGAGTTTAAGATTAACACCCATGCACATTGTGGAAACGTTTTTGACGGTATATAGTCTAAAAAATGCCCACTCGAATTTTGTTTTTAATTTTTCTTCTCCTCATTCATGTATGTTTGACATCGTTTGTAGTCCCCATGGAATTCCCACCCCCAATTCACCAGCGCACCATCACCTCAGACCCTTGTGCTTTCTGCCTTCATCCCAGTCCCTCTCCCCACCCAAGTGCCTCTGATTTGTCTTTGTCTCTTTGTTTTTGTTGTGTTGTGATTTGATTTTTGTTATTGCTATTGTTGTTATTGTCCTTTTCCTTGATCCCTTATTTGGCTTCCTTATAGTCCTCCTGGGATTGAAACCATCCTATATTTTTCTTTTGCCTTCTGACTTATAATACTGAGCATGATCCCTCCTAGCTCCATCCATGTTTCTACAATGACTCTAGTTTGTCTTTTTTGACTGCCGAATAATATTCCATCATGTATATGTACCACAGCTTCTTGATCCAGTCGTCTATTTTTAAATGCCCACTAGGATTTTCCCAAGTAGATACATCGGATCTCGTGGGTTCTCACTGAAGAGTCAGCTTCTGTTCTGAGTAGATGCCTTTGCTACACTCGCACCTAAATTGCTCTTATTTTACTGTTTTCTAGGAAAGCAAGTGGACAGCTCGAGTCCAAGCTCTGCACCAAGAACACAAGAAAGAGAAAAATCGGGTAAGATTAAGAAACCAATGGCCAGTAAGTGGGTCATTTTTGAAAAGAATATTTGCTTTTCTTTACGGTATACGCAGGATTTGTCTACTTAATCAAATCTGTGGAGAAATATGTAGCAAAATTACAGTTACTTAGAATTCTAACACCTAAGGTGACCGCTGCTACAACTTTGCTATAATTTCTTGCAGCGTTTTTTTCTATCCTGTAAATGGTGTGTTCCTGTGAGTACAGAAACTTCATATAGCCTTAGAGGTTTTTTTTTAAAGATTTTATTTATTTATGCACACAAGAGCTGGGGTCCAGGCCAGAGTTGTGGGAGGTGAGAGGATTCACCCGAGACACAGCGGGGAGCAGAACAGGCAGATCAACTGAAATCCACTGCTGAGGGGAGCAGTGGGCGAGGCAGGAGAGGTCTGCTGTGCCATGTGGGTCCCTCCCTGGCCGGGGATCAAACTCATGCTGCAGTGGCTGCAGATAGCTTCGTAGTTCTGAGACTTAACCCCTTGTGCCACCAGGAAAGCCCTCTTAAATAAATCTTAAAAAAAAAAAATTAAGACTCTTGGGCCCTAGGCAAGCTGGGGATTCAGTGGCCTTCTGGCTGCAGTAAAGGCAAGTTGCAGTTTTCCATTTGGCCGTTCAAGTGGTATCAGAGGAAGGAACTGCCGGTGCTTGGGTGAAGGGGAAGCCTCCTCCCCTGGCTCTGGGAGAGGTGCTTCACCCCACATACTGGGAGCTTGGGGTGCCTATGCCACCACTAGGCCATGCTGCTCCCTTGCCTGTTGGCTCTGCTTCCTCCCAAGCTGCCTGCTTCTTCCTCCGCTGCTCTGAAACCCAACGAGAGGGGCGAATTCAATCAGGTTGAGGTCATCTCTGCCCCAGACCTCACTTAATTATTCCACATGATTGGTGCTGAGCGCACCTACAAGGCACATATTGTCCTTCTCTGTTTACGGGAAGTTGTGATTGCCAACTTTTTATTGCTTTACCTAGATTCTTGGCAGTCTTTTTTTTTCCTTTCTTAATAACACCGGTGGGAGTTCAAAGGGAGTCATAGATAAACCATGGCATCCCCTTGACCCAACTGGAGACTCCCTAGAGCTTGGGGGTCATGGAATGGTCATGTGATGAGGGGAAAGGAGATGGAGGTGATGTGGACCTGGAGAGAAAAAAGCATAGAACTTGAAATAGGAAAAGGTCACAGACCTTTTGTAGAAAAATGTCTGGCTCTGTAGCCTCATCCCTCTCTTAGTCAACTATTTTCTATACCTTTCTGGTCCATTCTCAACTCCAGTGTCAGAAAGGTGCTGCCCCTTAGTTTCCCCCATGCCCTTCTTCTTGGGGCCTGGAACAGCCCCCATTATTATTGGTCATGTCACAGCCCTGGACACCTTTCCTGACTTTCCCTTCTGCTTCCTAGCTCAGCGTTTCCCAAACTTTTGGGGAGACACTCTTCTGGTGGTCTGTAAAAATGCAGAGGACTTTCCTGAGGGTCCTTCGGGGAGACCCTCAGCATCCCCACAATACGATAGGGTCTTCATCAGGAAGCCCCATGACCTGGCCCCCTAGCAAGTGTCCAGAGTCTGACCACAGCACTTCAGGGGGGCCCCACAGGGTAGCAATGGAGAACTAACTTGCTGTTTCATTGTCTTCTTGATGAAGTAAATTCTTTCTAAAAGTGTTCTAGGTTCACAGCGCAATTGAGCAGAAAGGGTAGACAGTGTTCTCAAACCTCCATACTCACCACCTCCCCGCTTATCAACACCCTGTCCCCAGTGGTACATTTATTGTAATTGATGAACCGACACTGCACATTATCACCCAAAGTCCAGCATTTCTATCAGAGTCTCTCTCAGTCTTGCGCATTCTCTGCATTGGACGAATGTATATGATGCGTCCCCACACTGTGATACCATCTGGACTAGTTGTGTTTCCTTACAGAGGCGACGGTCTGCACTCGGTCTGTTCATCCCTCCTTCCTCCCTCCCTCTCCAGCCCCTGATCTTTTCACTGCCTCTGAGGTTTTGCCTTTTCCATAATGCTGTAGACTTGCAATCCTACGGACTTTGTCTTTTCACACTGGCTTCCTTCACTCTGCAGTCTGTGTTGAAGGTTCCGCCAAATCTTTCATGGCTTGACAGCTCATTTCTGTAAGCAGTGAATAATATTCCATTGTCTGCGTTACCACGGATTATTTATCCATGCAGCTGTTGAAGGACACCTTGGTTGCTTCCAGGCTTTGGCAGTGATGAATAAAGCCTCTGTAAATATCCGTGTGCAGGTTTTTGTGTGGACATAAGTCTTCAGCTCCTTTGGGTAAATCCCAAGGAGGGTGATTGCTGGATGGTACGGTAAGAATGTGGGTAGTTTTGTAAAAAATCACCAATCTGTCTACCCTTTTGCATTCTCACCAGCAGTGGATGAGAGCTCCTTTTGCTCCACATCCTTCCAGCCTTTGGTGTTATCTGTTCTAGATTTGGCCCATTGCTAATTGGGCCAAATAATTGCTAACTCCTGGAGACTGCTTGATTGTGTACACCTATTAAGAATTCAGACGTTGGACCTCCCTGGTGGTGCAGCGGATTGAGCACCACACTATGAAGCATCCATGGCACAGCAGTGCGAGTTTGACCCCCGGCCAGGGAGGGGACCCATATGGCATAGCAGACCTCTCCTGCCTCGCCCGCTGCTCCCCTCAGCAGTGCATTTCAGTCCATCTGCCTGTTCTGCTCCCCACTCTGTCTCTGGTGAATCCTGACAACCCCCATGACTCTGACCTGTACCCCAGCTCCTGTATGCACAAATAAATCTTTAAAAAAAAAAAGAATTCAGATGTTTCATGACATAGACAGCAAATTTGAGAGTGCTGACTTTGAAGCATGAAAGTTCAAGCCTGGGCCCTCCTGGGCCAGCTGTCTGTACTGGGCCTGCGACTTTGCCTTCTGAGACCTGAGCTTCCAGAGGATCAAAACATGCATCCCTCAGGCCACAGTGTGGAGTCAGTCAGGTGAGTAACTTACCCAGGCTCCAGCACATGGTGAATATCGATTAAAGAACAGACAGAACTCTCCAAAACAAACGCTGGAAACCTGGCTGAAGCTAGCCCCGTGACTTGGTCCACCTGGGACTGTCCAGTAGAACAATGGGAAGGTGGAGAGCAAAGGGGGCAGGGGTCCCAATGGACTGAGGGGGAGTTATGGGGCCTGGTGGTGAGCATGCTGTGACATGTCTGAAGAGATGTAGATCTCTACCCCTAAATTCCACCCTGTCATCAACCAGTGTTACCTTGATAAAAAGGAATACAATTAAACAACCAAGCCACTTAGGAAATGCTGCTGTAAATGCTTTGTGCTCCTCACAGGCAGTTCCGCCCCCTCCTCTATGTTATCTGTACGCCCCCGTTTCTTCTGGAAAGTGTGGGCTCAGATTTCCTTAGCCCTGATTAGCAACTTCCCCTCTTCAACCCACACCGGTCTAAGCATCTGCTTTATTCATTTATTTATTTCTAAAGATTTACTTATGCACATAAGAACTGGGGTGTAGACCAGCGGTGCAGGTGTGAGAGGATCCACCAGAGACAGAGTGGGGAGCAGAACAGGCAGATCCACTGCAACACACTGCTGAGGGGAGCAGCGGGCGAGGCAGGAGCGGTCTGCTGTGCCCTGTGGGTCCCCTCCCTGGCTGGGGACCGAACTCAGATCACAGTGGCTGGTGATAGCTTGATAGCACTGAGCCTTTACCCCAGGGAGGCCCTACTAAACTTGCTTTAAGGCTCGTTCCCTGTATTATTGTAATTTTCTTCTTGAACCTTTTTCCTCGAGTATTTGATTCCTGACATTACATCTTCAAAGGTGGATCTACCGTGAACCTTTGGGCCTCTGCCTGCTTGGTCTCTCCCTCCCCAACTTGCTCTTTTCCTCCACTTCCCCCATGACATCCCTTTTCTCAGGAAATAGTTGAACCTACTAAGCGCCAGAGATTGTGCTAGTTGCTGGACACATAAAGGTAATGAAGATGGGCGCTCTGGGCCAGGGAGGGCAGCTACGAGCCGTGTCGCTGTGGGTGAAGCACACACCCCCTGGCATCGGGGCTGCTCTGGGAAGAGGGCGTGACCTTCGGCATTCCTCATCCTTGTCGCAGACCACGCAGGGGGTTTGAGGTCACGTACAGGTGACATCAGCAGGTCTGTCCTGGGTCACGAGTTCCCTGGGGACGGAGGTGAGGCCCTTTGTTCACCAGGGTGTTCGCACAGTTCATTCATGGGCTGTTCTGAGGTTTAGTCCACGGCTGGGTGTGCACGGGCAGCGTCAGGCCAGCCGAGCGGGTGAGGCGTGGGCAGGCGGACAGTGAAATGAAGCCGGGGTACGTGCAGGTACCGTGTGGATGCCTGACCTAGCTTTCTGTTCCAGCTCCTGTCACATATAGAAAAGCTGCGGACCTCCGTGATAGATGATTTAAACACAAGTAACATGTTCTACAAAAGAAGGGTAGAAGAGATGGGGCAGAAACTGCAGGAACAGAATGAGCTGATCATCACTCAGAGACAGCAGGTAGGCTTGACTGTCGGCCTCCGCGTGCTTCCGTAAGCCATGCAAGCCTGTACGAATGTGTGTTCGCTTTGTGCGTTGAGTGAGATAAGAAGAGGGCCCATTTCCTCCCCTGCGGTTGTTTGTAACGGCAAATCCAGTGAAATAAAGTGTTTAAAAAAATATCTTACAATATTGTAGAGCGAGCAGATTTGTTCAGTGAGAGTTCCAAACAAATGTGTAGGTGGACCTGAATTTCTTGGGGTAATTACTTTGAGAAACAGCCAAACCCAAATCCTGTCTCTACAAAAGTCTGCCTCCTTATTGGGACAGCCCCTGTGTCCGTTGTCTTTGGAGGACTTGGTGGAAGGGGTGGAAGGGTTCATGTGCTCAGTGTTCTAACTGTGCATTGTCCAGTATGTTCCCATCTGGTTTCGAACATGTCATCATTAAAAGGCTTTTTCTTTGCAGATTAAAGATTATGCCAGCAAAGCGCTAAGCAGTGTCAGTGCATCCAAAGGTAAGTGGGCCAGGGTGCCAGTGCTGGAGGGAAGGTAGCTCCCCTCTGCCAGCGGGATGTGGGACCCCAAGGTTCTCAGGCGCTCGGATGGCATTCTTCTGGTTGTTTTAGTTTACATCTATCACCACGATCCAGAGACTTGAAGAAAGAGTCTTGTAAGACCATACCTGTCGTTAAGTAGTCTCTCATTCTTTTTCTTAACCAGGTTACTGGTTTGCTCAGAATACACACTCCAGGGCCTCCCTGGTGGCGCAGTGGGTCAAGCAACGCACTATGGGGCGAACCGCAGCCACTGCAGCACGAGTTCGACCCCTGCTGCCGGCCAGGGAGGGGGCCCACATGGTGTGGCAGACCTCTCCTGCTGTGCCCGCTGCTCCCCTCAGCAGTGTGTTTCAGTCAGTCTGCCTCTTCTGCTCCCCACTCTGTCTCTGGTGAATCCTCTTACCTTCCTGGACTCTAGCCTGTACCCCAGCTCTTGTATGCATAAATAAATAAATCTTTAAAAAAAAAAAGAATACACACTCCATAGCCGTTCACCTGCTGTTCGGTAGGTGGGAGTTACAATCAGAAGCACAGGGTCTGAGACAAAGCAGGCTCAAGTCCCACCCCTGGCTGTCTCGACCTCGGTTTCCTCATCTCTAAACGAGGAAGCCTCAGTTTCTTTACTGATGTTTAGGATATCAGTGTCACTGCATCGTGGGCTCGTCATGAGGGTCGCGCGGGAGAACAAGTGTAAATTGCACCTGGTAAACTGGTAGTAGCTGTAGTTCCCGATGTCACAGTCTTTGCTATTTCAAGTAGCAGAGCGGCTTGGGTTCTATTGCAGATGTGGTGGCTTGGCGTCAAGGTGGGTCCCAAGCACAGTGGGCGTGTACTGGACGTAGTAGAGTGTTGCCCGCCCATCTCTGTGCTGTCCGAGAGCTGGGTTAGAGGGGAGTGGGGCCTGGGGTGCAAGCTCTTGGGAAGGCTTGGGAGCCTGGCTCCTGCCGGAACTGCTCCAGACCATCCCGCTCTGGGCTTCTGCTCTCTGCTCGCGCTGGGTTGTTAAGGAATTTTGTCTGCTTAGTGGAAGCCAGTGGGGACCGGTCACGGACAGGCTGGGTTTCCAGCCTGTTTCTGGGGACCATGGAAGAGGGAGAACCCTGAACAATTCGCTGGTTGTCTTCTTGTTTGATGAAGGATTGAAACGACCCTTCGAGTAGTGAGAGTTCACGTAGTGAGGGAGACCTGCATGCCTGCTTCCTAGGGAACACAGTGGGCTGGAACCTAATTTATGAGAAATACTGTAAACAGAGGGATGCTAAACACCTGCACTCTGGTGGCTGAGTCACTATAACTTGGTGAATTGCTTTCATTGTTTTCTGGCAACATCTTGTGGTTTTTGTTATTAATTAGGCTTTTTGTTATTTCAGGGACTTCTTCAGCCTGGCAAATTTATGAGCCCAAGCCAGCTGCCTCAACTATATCTAGTAAGTTTCTATAAGAGGCTGGGGTCCAAAGACGCGTTTCAAGTACTAATAACACTGCACCATGCCTCTACTTACTATTTTTAGAGGCTCTTCTCTGAGAACCAGTGTGTTTTGAGATGACATCGATTTCTTCTGAGCGCTGGCTTCGGCCTGCTTCTAAAGCCCAAGACTGTGACTACCCACTCGGCTCGTGGTGATCTCGGTCAGTCAGACCGGTCACATTGCAGTTGGCCTGGCAGTTCTTTGCCTCTGCTCCCATTTGCGCTTTGGCCTTTCCCGGGGAAACGCTGTGAGACGGTGCCACTGTGTGTGGTGGGCTCCCCGTCGTGGCCTCACAGAGGGTCTCGGGGCGCCAGGGTTTGAACCCCTTGACCCGCCCCTCACATGCATGGTGCACAGCTGCTGTGACTCTCCAGAAGTGTCAGGACTCGGCTGTCGCCCCAAAAGATATCATGTGTGCAGTTCAGCTGCAGACAGCTTTCTCGGCGATAGAGTAGTTGGGATGTTTTTATTTCCACTCAGGAAAGTGTAAGGGGAGGCAAGAAACTTGGGAGGGAGGAAGGAAGGAAGCGGGAGATGGAGGGGGTGAGGCCGTGCGTGAGACGGGGCCTGACCCCAGGGCAGGGGCCTGCACAGGGCAGGACTCTGAGCGAGGACGCTCTAGGTGGTGTGATGAGAAGGGTTGTGAGCGTGTTTGAGAATTTGGCCCAGTGGACTGGAAATGCTCATGTTTTTATTATTTCGCTTTCTGAGCTGCTTCCAGAAGAGGCTGAGGTGCTGAGGACAGCAGGAGGATGGTCTAAGCACCAAGTGCTGCAGGGAGAGTAGCAGCTGGACGTACATCTTACGAAATAAAAAACAAAGCATGTGTCAGAGACGGGGGTGGGCGAGACAGTTGAAAGCCCCTAAATTGTTATTGCCTCTATTTTAATTATACATGGCACCATATTGGAACCCTGTCGTGTTCCAGTGAAACTGTGTTGGGGAGACGGGCACTGGGCAGCACCCCCGCACTGTCATTTGCAAACTGGGACTTACATCGTGCAAGCCACAGATGGGCTTCAGGGTCTTCTTTCCAGAATTGTTAGCCCTTTACCCATAGCTATAATTTAGGGTTACAAATTAGATTAGAGTTAAGAGTCTACCTCAAACAAATGAATAGACAGCCCATTGGAAACTCTCAGATAAAGTTGTCAAGTATTGGAAAGGGGGGCAGTGCAATCTCATTTTCTGGGGAAAATTTAAAATAGAGAGCCTTTAGTGCCACTTGAATCAGGAGTATTCTGCTCTAAAGGCGGTGACTGAATCGGTGTCTTCTCCAGCCCAGTGACTAGCTTTTAAAAACATTTGGTTTCGGGGCCTCCCTGGTGGCACAAGGGGTTAAGTCACAGCACTGTGAAGTTATCCATCTGTAGCCACTGCAGCATAAGTTCAATCCCTGGCCAGGGAACTGACCCACATGGCAGAGCAGACCTCTCCTGTCTCATCGCTGCTCCCCTCTGCAGTATATTTCAATCCATCTGCCTATTCTGCTCCCCGCTCTGTCTCTGATGAATTCTCTCATCCTCCCACGTCTCCGGCTGTACCCCAGTTCTTGCATGCATAAATAAGTAAATCTTAAAAAAAAGCACATGTATTTGGTTTCTCTTAGGTCTAGCAGTATTATTCCTAATGGCCAAAAAAAAGACACAGCCCAAATAAATGTCCATCAGCTAATGAAAGGATGCGTAAAATGTAATCTGCCCATAGCAATTTGGCTATGAAAATACAGGATGCCAAGTGAAAGAGCAGTTACCAAGGACCGTGTGGTGTAGGATTCCATTTATCTAAAGGTCCAGGCTAGGCAAATTCAGAGATGAAAATTAGACAGCGGTTGTCAGGGACTGGGAGGAGGGGCGAATGGGAAGTGCCAGCTGATGGGTGCAGGTTTTGGGGGTAGGAAGAGCTTACTTACTAACCTAAATGTTCTATGATGAGATGGTGGCTACATTTGCACAGCCCTGAATATACTAAAACCCCCTGAGTTGTTTGTTATGAAAGGGTGGGTGATGATTTCAGTGAAATGGGCTTGGGTTAGGGGGTCGTGTCGTCATCTCCGGCGTCTGTCCCTTCTGGTCTGTATGTATCTTGGCTCACTGGAGCAGCGCGCGGAGCTCCTCACGCTTCGTGCAGGGTCCTGTGAGCTTTCTCTCTCTGTGCCGTTTCAGTGAGCGCCCCAGCCCCACCCACGGTGGATGCCAAGCCCAGCCCCGCGATGGCGCACGGTGAGTTCCAGCGGACTCTCAGCATTGCATGCGCGGTTTCAGTTTCCGCCCGAGCTAGCTAACTTATTAACCCAAGGTGCCTCTGCGGGGTCACGGTGCAAAGGCAGAAACCACGGCAGTGAACGAGAAGCAGCTCATTAAAACAGCAGTCGCCTGATGTAACATTATCACAAACCAGCCCTTCCTCCCAGAGCCTTGCTATTGAAAAATGGGCATGTGGCTGCACTCACCAGTAGCGATTTTAACTTGAGGTGGTACTTTGATCAGATAGGACTTTGGGGGGGACTTTGGGCAAGAGGGTGACTTTCTACTAGACCAGCCAACCAGCACCTGCCAGGGGGCATGTGTGACTGTTTATTTAACTTTCAGAGTGGCAGCAAGTCACCCTTTTTAAACAAACAGCTAGAGTGATTGGTTGGGAAAATCTAGAAAAGACATGTGATGGAAACCAAAGGGAAAAAGTAGGAAGCACTGGATGAAACCGTGGCCAGGATTCTGTTCTTAGACAAGGCCACACGGCTGATGGGAGTAATTAATGTGATTAATGTGCAATTAATGTGATCTGACAGGCGGGGTGAATACTATAGCTGTACTCTGTTTTAGTGTGGTCAAGGTGCTTATCCATTTCTGCAGGATGCTTTATAATACGTTGTTTTCCTACGCCTGGCTGTGTGATAAATTAAAGCAGGAGGGGCCCCATCTTTGTCCTGTCTTACCTGCAGATGCTTCTGGAATCTAGTGGTTACTTCAGTCCACTTTTGTTTTTAGTCTTTTAATTTTAGTCTTCTGTCCAATAGGCAGACCATCCAGGGCCACATACGAGCCGTCTGTAATGGCCTTTTTGTTTGCTGAGTGGCTCACGCAGTGTTTTTGTATCTCATTTTTCCCCAAGATCTGTTCCCGAGCACTGCGTGTCTGTTCCCGAGCCCCGGTGCTCACCATATGGAACGCATAAGACCCCACCTGCTGGATGTTAGCACTGCGAGTATTTAGAACATGCAGCCTTTCCCCCGCTTTGGATCAGAATCAGAGACAGAATGTGTGCTGGCCCTCTGTCAGTCAGCTTTAATCTTGCCCATGCAAGAAAACGATCTCTGGCCATTGTTCCTTCTGTCGAGCTGAAGTCTCTCCGCGGCTTCCTGCCCTGGGTTGGCTTTGCACGGCTTTGCAGGGCGTTTGGATTCTGTTGTGGTTTTCATTTTTCTACGTCATGATCGTGACCCTCCTGTAGGACATTCCATGAGGTCCACTGCCCCTTGGTTTCATGTTTTGGGTGCCCGATGAAGGACACCTACAGCAGGTGTGTCCAGCTCTCTGGGGTTTGTGCAGGGCCCCTACAGGCCAGCAGTTCTCAAGCTCCGTGTGTGAGTGGTCCCAGCCCCCACCGGCTGCAGGTACCAGCCATGCCCACGGCTGGCATCTACTGGGATGAAATGTTAGTTCTAAATGCCAGGATGAATGTTAGTTCATTGAAATGTTAGTTCTAAATGCCAGCCAGACCTGGCAGGGGCCGGGCCCTTGGCCTGGGATCAAAGCCGATTTGTGAGCATCTTAATGTGCAGGAGCAAGAGCAGGCTGACCTGCTGGCCGGCGGGGCGGGAGGGGTGGTCCTGTGTGCCTGAAGTTAATTAGTCTGGTGACCTCTCTCTCCTGCCTTTGGTTCCACCTCAAAGCTTGATGAGGTCCTTGACCGTGAAAACCGTCACGGCTGCTCGCGCTGCAGCTTGGGCTCCCCGCAACGGGGCACTGAGCTGGAGACTGGCGGGGGGAGATTGACTGTGCCATACTGGGCAACCCTGTGGGAGAGGGGGACCCTGAGCCAAATGGAGCTACCGCAAGGCCTCAGCAGCTCTCCCCCAAAGCCTTTGAGCTGGGCCCCCATCAAGGTGCCGAAACGGGCACCTCGGAATTTTCCAGGGGTGAGGGATCGGCTCTCAAATGTGGGTGCCCCAAGAGGGGACATCAACTGCTCCCTTCCCCTGAGGCAAAGCAAGACACTAGAAGGAGAAGAGAGTGGGAAAGCACGGCTGTGAATTAACAGTTGGGATCGGTTATTTGACTGGACCCAGACGACGCAGAAGAGACTTGAGGGAAATGGGGCTGGTTGTTCACGGCCACCACCAGGAGCTGACTGAAGCTGTTGGGGCTGCTCTTAGGGCCGCACGGGCCTGGCAGGATGGCGGCGCAGGGCTGGGGAAGCTTCGCCTGAGCAGCAGTGTTTACACATCGGAGCCGGGAGGCCCGGGGACGGTCGGTGGTGGTCCAGTGCAGCCTCCCCGGGGACCGGGGTTGAGGCGAAGAGACAGGAGGGAGGGCTACAAGGGAGGGTCAGTGGAATTGAGGGAAAGGCTGTGCGGGCCATGGGGGCCGAGCACGAGGGAAGGGACGAGATGATGAGCTAGGACCCTGGGTTCCAGAATTCCAGAAGACAAGCCCAGGGGGAGGCCTGCACTTTGGGGGACAGTCTGGACTCACAGTGTACTCGTGAGGCAGAGGCTTCTGTTTGCAGGGGGGCTCATGAGAGACACGTCAGCAGGTGTAGAGAGCGAGTGAGGTGGGGCCCCCAGCGCGGGGAACACGGAGCAGCCCTCCTGACCGCAGCTGCCAGCTTCCGGTGACACGGTCCAGCGATGGCAGCCATGGAAGGAGGGCCGTGGAGAGGTTGGGGGTTTTCCTTCCAGAGGCGATGGTAGGAGACTAACATAAGGATTTTTCTGGAAATCTCCAGCAAGTTCCAAGGGGAAGCTCTAGCCCTCCCCTCCATGTTTCAGTTTGCACCCTCTAGATCTCAGCTCCGGGCAGGAACTGGGAGGTTTGGAGACCAGACCTGGGTCTCAGACAGGGGAGCGGCAGGCCCTGGGCTGGTCACCTCCCCCTGTGAAGCCACAGCCCCGGTGAGGAACCTGCCCATCCCTAGAACCAGCCCTCGGGCATCAGACTCTTCCTGGCCCCAGAGAAGTTAGTCAAGGGGGTGTCCCCATCCCAGGAGGGCAATTAATAAGCAAATGATGATTTTGTGAGGTTTTATAGAACTTTTTCTCATACCTTATTTTTTCCATTTCCAGAAAATAAAATGTTTTAAGAAGTGAAATACAATACAATATAATACAATACAATGCAATGCAATACAATGCAATCGTTTTAAGAAACTGAAATCAGTCATCCTCCCCAAATCTCTTGTTTTCAGATGTTCCAACTAGTAACAGCGTGTGTACTTTTGAAATCTGAAAGTTTGAAAGCACACACCTGTTACTGAGCAGCTGGGGCGCATTCATTTTGCAAAATTGAAGTGGGCTCCTGCTTACTGACGGGCCAGCTCCAAAGTTCATCGGAGGGTTTTTTAAGATGCAGTTCTCCCTACGGTCAGCCTTTGGTCGGCTGGCTGCGTTTCTGGCCAAGCTCTTAGAGCCGGTGTGTACGTAGCTAAATATTGTATATCTGCGTGCATATTTATCTGTGTAGACACTTATGTATGCATGTGCACGTCCGACGTAAAGTACAAGCAATGCCCTTTCACCAGCTCAAAGCCAGACCTTCCAAGCAGACGCTGTGGCATCTGAGCTCTTTCATTCAAAGCACTCTGGGCCTGTGCCCGAGCCCCGCTAAACACTTGCTGGCCGTCACTAGCCTCGACTGCCCCCCTTCTGGGGCCAGCAGTCCGAGGGAGTGGCCTCTGCAGTGGGTGCAGGTGGAGGGCTCTCAGGAGACACTGAGTCGGCTCCGTGCTGAAGAGGAGGAGAGCATCTATCTGCTCCTCAGTCAGGCTTGCTGCTCGCGTCTCATTCCGTGCCCAATGCCTGAGAGCTCACCCTCGGCCCACACCTGCCCTTTCCCCTAAAGGGCAGTTGATAGGGTGGAGTTTGGCTTTGTCCAGGCTGCCCATTGGGTTTCCCTGCGGATGCCCAGAAATCTCCCCCTGGGAGTCTCCCAAAGTCCTCATCTTCCCCGCCATTGTCCTGGGCGGGCCTGGGAAAACCCATCTTTACCCACCGTTGCCTGGTCCTCACCAGGAGCGGGACCAGTCTTACAGTGCAGCTTGGGACACAGAGGGCATTTCGATGTTTTTGTCTTTAGGAATGACAGTATTTTCAGTAGTTCGCTATTTCGCTGCACAATCAAAGTATTTTATAAGGAAAGCATTTTTCGGGATAAAGAAGATCTTTTACAGTTGTGTCATTGTGCCTCCAAAGAATCAATCAGACTCGAGGTGGATGTATGAGAAATGCTAATTTATTTAAAATTTTAATTTTCTGAGCATGGAGTTAATGGAAAATGCATAGGAAGAGAAGATACCATGAAAAAGTGACCAGTTTTAACTGACACCCTCGATATTTTTTTCCCCAGTAAATTCTTGCTATTTTAGGCATGATTAAAATACTGTGGAATTATCTTTCAAAATTGCTTGAAAGGAAACTGATGTTACTTTGCTCTTGTCCTGTTTGTACTATTCTTTTTTCCTCATTAATAGAACAGGCATTCTCATCGCACATACTGGAACCAATAGAAGAACTTTCAGAGGAAGAAAAAGGTAACAGAGGGCTTGAACGAGGTTTATCCCAGCAAGGATCTTACTTAGATGTTAAAGCCCAAGACTTGAAATAGGATCCAGTGGTTTGTATCTTACTGTGTCAAAATCAGAGCAGCTACTTTGCTTTGGATTATCTGATGATACAAAAATATTCGTATCACAGTAGTTCTTTCTCTTGCCCTGAATCTCTGAAATGAATGATTCACATAACTGCTTCACACTTTATTTTTAATAGCAAGAAAAACATAATGTCTAAGCTCTGAATGTGGAATATTTATGAGCAAAATGATAACTTTATGGAGTATAGGAGCTGTTACAGCTAACGATTAAAATTATTCCTGCTTTCGCATTTTATTTGGCAGTTCTAAAAATTATTTTCTACCCGTTTTTGACAGCTGTGAATTTTGGTTAATTATATAAAGAGTCTTTTCAAATGCTTGCCTTGAAGAGCAATTATATTTGGATCAGTTTATCATACTTTTCTCCTTAATAATAATGCTTTATTACGGATCACGTTCTTTTTAGGAAGTAACAAATTGTTAATGGGCTCTCATTTTGTCAGTTTTGTTAGGAAGAGAAGTAAAATTACTTACCTGAATACGTAAATATTTGTGACAACTCCTTCTGTGGTTCCTGGACTTTCTCCAGTTTTCGCAAACTGTTTACAAGGCTACCCTGCAGAAGTGACTACCTCAGGCCCTGAAACATGGCATGATGCATCTGTTCATTTCACTTGCCAGTAACACACTTTGCATAGGCAATAAGTGTCACTTACTGATGTCCAGAACAGATAGTTGCTGATTCTCTGGATAATTCCATGAAATGTGTCCAGAAGCTCATTTAAAAAGGGCCCACAATTTTGAAACTGAGCCCTAGAGTACAAAATTCATGCTCGTTCAAAAAAAAACAAATCACATTCAAAGAGGAATTCTACCCCCGCCCCCATCCTACCTGGCGCCCGTCCCACCTGGTACCATCCCACACAGCCCTGGACCTGGGTTCCATGCACAGTTCTCCTCCCCAGACAACGTAAGGTGTGAGTCTGGAACCCAGGCCAGTAACCACTATCACTTGGGAAACCAGACTGGGAAAGAAGATAATCTTTGCTCCCCTCCGTGTGTTCAGACATGGTGCTAGTGGGAGACAGGCTAGTGCTGAGGACCCTGGAACATGTCCTAGAATCCAGCGAGTGACCACGCTCTCCTAGTGCCTCCATGAAGCCAGCATGCCAGGGCGGGCCAATTGCCATCAGTAATTTACTCAGCTTGTGCCACCACTTTGCACACAGATGCCTGTGCAAGTTCATTTTGGCAAGGGTTTTGCAAAAACACTGTGGCTCTCACCCACAAGTCACTGACACGCGAGTATTTCTGCAGCCTTGCTTTTTGACAGTTGGTAGAGATACCAATCTGGAGGTTCTATGGGCTATTAGAATGTGGGGGCCAGGAGGTCACCTTATTATTAGAAACACAAGTTGAATTGAAAGGGGGATTAGGAGCTCCTGGACCATCAAGTTAACTTTATGCAAAACTGAAGCTACCATTTAGGTTTTCTCCTTTCTGTAGTTTGATCCAAAAAACAAAGTGATGTAAAAAGCCCACTGGTCAAGGGCGGGGTAGGTGACCTCTGAGGAAGTCTCCTTACCTGTTTACCTCTGGCTTTTGTGGCCTCTGAAAAATGAGGAGTTGCATTACTAAAGTCCTTTCCAACTCGGAATTTCTGATTTGGGGAATTTCTGTTTGTGTTTATACAACTAGCCTTATAGCTTTTTAACTATAGTCATTGACCACATGCGTGGGCCATTGTGCCCTGGGCTGCGTTAGATTTTAAGGAGAGGAAATGCTGCTCTCTAGAAGGTTCTGTCCTGCTGATCTCCGTGACAATACCTGCTTTCATTAAAGTCTTCCACTGCGCTTGGCTTTTGAGGGGTTGATTCCACCTTTACATAAAAACTTTTTTCCCCCCATCCACTCTTTATTTTCCCTCTCATTTCCATGGGCTAGCCCCAGCTTGTGCAAGTCCGTCCTACCCAGGGTTTTCTAATCATTCATAAATCAGTCCAAAGCAAGCACCAACATATACAGTGAGTTAGGGACAGAGGGAAAAGTTTATTTTTGTTCTATTGTATTTTGTCGGGGTAACACTGGTTTAGTGCTGTTAGCTGGAGGTATAGGGGCTCTCAGGTTACCCCACCGCACCCACCGCCAGACCCGTGAGCCTCCACTTAGTTTGTTGTGCTGCCTCCCGCTCTGTCCCCTCCCCTCCCCACCCCTGATGGCAGCTTTAGTTCTATGGGCAGATTTCTAGGTGTGTTTTGTTAGC
Source organism: Galemys pyrenaicus (assembly GCA_019455555.1). Taxonomy (NCBI): domain Eukaryota; kingdom Metazoa; phylum Chordata; class Mammalia; order Eulipotyphla; family Talpidae; genus Galemys; species Galemys pyrenaicus. Next base: position 1,157,005 of record JAGFMF010011662.1, on the reverse strand, counting down.
TTGGGTTTATCTGACCCTTTGATCGCTTCTCTATACTCCACATAGAAGGGACACCATCCCGCAGAGCGCAAGGTTCAGGGTGCTCATTTGGGGGGGTTCAGTCATCACAATGAACTAGTCATCAGGGGTTGAGGGTCGCCTGGACCAATCAACCAATGAATTCGTCCACTTAACAATTCTTCTAATCGAGGGCCTCCCTGGTGGCGCAGTGGGTTAAGTGCCGAACTATGAAGCAGACCGCAGCCACTGCAGCACGAGTTCGATCCCTGCTGCCGGCCAGAGAGGGGACCCACATGGTGCAGCAGACCTCTCCTGCTGTGCCC
>JAGFMF010011662.1:1131928-1156484 GCA_019455555.1 Galemys pyrenaicus | reverse complement strand
CTGCTCTCTGTGGTGAATCCTCTCACCCCCCACACCTCTGGCCTGTACCCCAGTGCTTGTATGCATAAATAAATAAATCTTTAAAAAAAAAAAACAATTCTTCTAATCGAACCACGGCCAGACCTTGCTCCTGCAGCCGGGCCCCTGCATGTGGCCCCCGTCCCAGCACAAACAGGGCGGGAAGCCTCTCTGAGGCTGTGCTTCTGTGCAGCTCCCTTTCCCTTTGGGGTCCTGCCCCCCACACCCATTCCCTTTGCGTCACAAGTGGAGGCTGCGATGGCAGCGCTTGCACCAGGCCTCCAGGCTCCATCCTGGCGCCTCCTGTAGTCATATCCCTAGAGAGTGCAGTCTCGGCCAGAGCAAGCAAAGCCAGGACACAGCCGGGACTGCAGCCTGGCCCTTGTGTGTGGAAGGGTCGCCAGCTCCTAGAACGGAAGTGCTCTTTTCCTCTGGGTATGTGGTTTCAGGATATTGGAAAACATGGGTGGGAAAACCGCAGCAGGGATACTGAGGAAATATATTTTAAGGCTGCTTTGATATTTTAACCCTGTGTAATCATGAAAGCTCCCGATTTTGGCTCAGCCAGCTGCAAGGGCAGAGTACAGGCCGGCAGCTCCATGCAGTCTTTCCCCCTCCCATTCAATGTACCATAGTAATTTGACTAATTTTGCTTCCAGCGAAACTATTCATGATCAGAAATACTGTTTACTACTGGACTAGAACTCTGCTTTAGCGACCCTTTCAAACCAAAGGCATTTTGTTCAGAATCTGTAAATCCAAGTGCTATGGTACCTAAAAGTCCCTTCTACTGAGCTGGAGGAGACCGTGGACTATATGGGGAAACCCCATTTATGCAACCCCTTTTGGTGAACACCCCGCCCCAAGAACAGACTCTAAAATGATAGTTAGATTGCCCTGGGCTGGCCCTGACGCCCACTGCGGCTGAGCCACAAGCGTAGGTCTCTCATCAAATCCTCAGATTCCTTTGACGCAGAAGTCAGGGCTTAAGCGGTCACGTGATCACTCGCCCTCTCCATATTCTCTAGGGGGAAAAAGCGTTTTTTAGTGGGGAATAAGAGAGGCGGATTAGGGAAGGAACTGTTAGGAGAATCTGACTATTTTTACCATTGTTTTAAGTGACAGGTTGTTTGAAACAAAATATACTTTCCCTAAGACTTTCACTCATTGCTTTTTCATTTTGAACACTATTTTGAGAGGAATGTTAATTTTTCACATTTTTAAACTTTATATGAACTTCTGCTAAATTTGTTGCTGAATAACTTAATTCGAGAAAAATTTGGTCTTTTTCTTCATAAAATGATTTTTAATGTAGGAGAAATGGTTTCGTCAGAGAGTAGTAAAATAATTTTGAGATTAAATAATAAACCTCTAAAGATTTTTTCACTGTGCTTCTTTAGACATGTTTCTTGTATTGTTTAATGATAACTGGGTTAAGTGGTCTGAAAGCATCTGAAGTTTTTAAGGTTATGATACATAAGTGTTATATATTAGGCTGAATGAATGAAATATCCCAAAAGTCAAGAACATGACAAATGTTTTCTTGCTCTTCAAAGTAGTGTTTTGCCATTTTCTGTATTTAATACTTTGTTAATGCACTTTTAAAACACCTTATTTCAGGAAGAGAAAATGAACAGAAATTAACTAACAACAAGGTACATTTAAGAAAAGCTTTGAAGAATAACCCTACCCTCACTAAGGAAATCAAAGCTGTCTTGGAGCAGAGTTTGGTGGAGAAACTGGAATCCCTGGGGATTAACGCAGTAAGTGCATTCATTTTTGAAATACTTGCTCGTTGTGTTTTCTAAGTAAGGAATGATCAGAGGAAAGAAGGTGACCCGTGAGCCCTGTCTACATTTGCAGTCTGGAGACCGAGATGACATGATATCTTAAGCATGAACTAGCGTTCACTTTGTACCAGCACCTTTCTAAGACAGGTGGAAATATTAACTCACTTAACGAAACAACTCTGTGAGGCAAGGGACAACACTAACTCCATTTTGGAGAGGTTGGCTAACTTGCTTCAGATGTCATAGCTAGTGAGGAAGGAGCCAGCGTTTTGATCCAGGTATTTGTGGTGCCGCTGGTTTCCAATATTAACCCCAAAGCACCGCCTCTTACAAAGTCAGCCTGTAAGTGATACTTGCTAAATGAATGGATGAGTGAATGTATTTTGTGTTGTTGCCAGATTCAATCATTCTTTTACATCTTGTTGTTTATGCTCACTGCTCTGTACATATTTTATCGACATCCATAAAATACACCAATCTTAACTGAACAACTTGAATTTATATACCTATATGTATATGTGTGTCTGCATATCCCTGTGTGCTGTATGGGTGTGTATGCAGAGCCGGTATATACATGCATGTACACAGGTGCGCGCATCTGCGATGAGTATGTACAGGTGCACATACATGTGTATTTAGTGTGTGCATAGCTCTGTGTATAAACGTACGTACCTGTGCATGCATTGCATGGGGATATGTACATGGCCCTATATGTATATGTTTGTATATTTATACAAATGTGCATCTGCATATGTATATACGGATTTGTACATAAATGTGTGTATGATCTGCAACCATCACCCAGTTCAAGAGACTGATCGTTCTAATAACCTCAAAAACTCTCTTTTGCCTTTCCTTAATCAGTCTTAGCCCTTGACTACTTGTTCAACTCCACCCACTCTTCAGGGCATGGCCCAGCCTCCCATGGCTTCCCCACTGTGGGCTCCTTCAGTTGGTGTCATACACCTTGCCTCTCTGGTTTATCAGTCCCGCTTTATCGTCCTCTGTGCCGTGGTGATGCACTCATGTACTGCCAGCCAGTAACATTTTATCATATATGCCTCCCGTGCCCCCCTAAACTGTGAGATCCCGTGAGGGCTAAGCCTGTGTGTTACATGTTGAGGTATCGCCCACATTACATGCCACCCTAAGGACAAAAGATTGGCCCAATTAATATTCATGTCCAAGAGATAAGGAAACATCCCAGGATAGTTGATTGACTCAGAGTTTTATTCCTGTAGGACCTACGTGGTATTCCAAGCGATCACTTGCATAAAATACTAAGGTCTGTGGAAAATGCAAGACATGAGCGAGAAAAGTATATACCTAACATTCAGCAGATTCGAAAGTCTCTTGAGCATCAGGTCAGCTGTCAGATCGAGGAGAGAATGTTACTGTCTTCCGGTAAGCCTGTGACCAGCTGCCATTTCACTTCTGCAGAGAGCTTAACTGGACAATGTCTTCATAATCTTAAAGGGCTCACAAGCCTTGGGATTTAATTGGCAACTCTATAACTTTATTTGAACCATTTATATTGGGTCTTCTATTTTGTTTTTACATTAAAAAAATAACCTGGAGCCTGAACGCTAGGCCCAGGGACGGGCTTGTTCGTTTCAGCAGCATAAATAGTGTCATATTCTTCTGCTTCCCCGTGTGATCAGAAAGGCCACTGGGACACATGAACGATGCCGCCTTTCCAGAGAAGCTCAGTGTTTCTCAAGTGGAGACGCTGTCCACTGGAGAACTGCCCAAGGGACAGCTTCCTCCCAAAAGCAGACAGCTGGTTAGACAGAAACCCGTGTTCACCGATAAGACGTCCACGCCAGTGTGAGTACTTTTTCAACCCTCAATTTTTTTTTAATAATGTCGGTCATAGCTTGGGCTGCCATTAAAATACTGTAAGTAGGTAGCTTAAATAATGGACATTTATTTTCTCACACTTCTGGAGGCTGGAATGCCACGGTCAGGAGGTAGAGCCTTTGATGAGGGTTGGGCCCCCAGGAGGGGATTGGAGTCCCCAAAGAGAGGCCAGTGTCCCTCCTGTCCCATCCATCTCTCTCTCTCTCTCTTTCTCTCTCTCTCCTACTCTCCCTCCCCCGCTCCTTCCATCCCTCCCCCCCCATGGGAGGACAAAGTGATTAGGTAGTCCTGCAAGCCCAAGAAGACCACCTCACCAGAACCTGACCTTTTTCTACCTCCAGACACTGTCAAATTGGGGAGTTGGAGCATCAATGTATAGATTTTAGGGGGACACAAACCCGGGACGTTTGACTCAGCAGATATCACCCTTGCAATCCTTACCCATCTCTCGTCATCTCTGGGAGACTTGCTGCTGCTTCCCTCGTTGATACATATTAAAAACAAAAATTACCAATTCTCTAGAAATCTTTGTTAAATTCACTTATGTCACTTAGAAGCATTTTCTGGGTTTTGTTTGTTTGTTTTAGAATTAAGAAAAATATTGTAGAAGATCATTTCCCCACAAAATCTTCAAACATCACGTGAGTATTTGTCCAGGGAGGGAGTTTTGGGGACGGGTGGTGGGTGCATGTAATTTGAAAAATCCTTTCATTGAAGATCCCTATTATTTTAAGTTAGTATGCTCTCTGTGGCTAACTGAAGCCACAATTATTAAGTGATGTATGTAATTAATCTGTGATCCCATCATGATAAATTTTTGTTTCTTTACTGGATATTCCGTAAGTCAATCACATTTTATCACACTGTGGCCTCCGTTAAGAAGTGGCACTACACCTGAGTTGTTTCAATAATCCCTCCCTCTCCCTCTACCCAGCGACCAATAATCCAGTAATTATCAATGAATATGATAAATGAATAATGTTGAGTTTTACTGACTGGATGCACAGCAGTGCAATCAGATACTTGGTATTCCGGTTTCTTATCAAATTCCTAATGCCTCTAGACCTTTTTCTCTATTCTCTTATTTTCTTATTCTCTGTGGCTCCCTGAGACTACCAAACATCCCAGTTCAGCTACTCACTAACTGTGCCACTGATTCAATTAGTTTTCTCATCTGTTACAGATAGTTTTACAAGTTAAATGAGGACATCTGAAAAAGATAAGATTCAATGTTGGGCACTTGTGCGTTTGCAATAAATCGTAGCTGTATTGTTATCAATTATGATAGCATTAGTTATATTAAAATGTAATCTCATCATTGTTGATTTATACTCAAGATTGATGCCATAAATAGCACTTCATCGAGGCACTGTGCATTAAGAAACAATATAAATTATATATAGTAGAGATAGTATATATGTAAATATAATAGAGACAAATCAAATAATGACTAACCTTTAAAAGCACTCTTCAGGGTCTCCCTGGTGGCACAGTGGGTTAAACAACGCACTGTGAAGCAAACCGCAGCCACTGCAGCACGAGTTCGATCCCTGCTGCCGGCCAGGGAGGGGACCCACATGGCGCGGCAGACCTCTCCTGCTGTGCCTGCTGCTCCCCTCAGCAGTGTACTTCGGTTGATCTGCCTGTTCTGCTCCCCACTCTCTGTGGTGAGTCCTCTCACCGCTCCCCCCACACCTCTGGCCTGTACCCCAGTGCTTGTGTGCATAAATAAATAAATCTTTAAAAAATAAAAATAAAATAAAAGCACTCTTCATATTCACACGCTCATGGGAAGAGATTTGTTTCATGGAACCAAGTGTAACTAAACTTGGGTGCTCAGTGAATGGTTTTAAAATAAATGAACGCTCTTGAACTTCTATTTCACTTAAAATGGGACGGTCCTGTGATTATAACAAGAGGTTGTGTGTATAAAAGTACTTTGTAAGGGGCAGTGTAAAGTTAAGGCACTGTTTTAAAAGATGGAGGCCTTTTTTTGCAGAAATCTTTTTTTCTACATTGAGAAATATTTTCCTTAGCTGATGAAAGTCAGGAGCTATTAAGGATCTACAAGTTTGGGTTCAGAGGAGGCACATGGGAACGTCGGTCCATTTTGACAATCATGCCGCAAAGTGAGTCCGTCTCTTCAGCCTTGGGCGCAAGTCTTGGCTCTCGCCGCCATCTTGTCCTGTAATCACGCCACTGTTTTTAGGGCATTTCTGAGGAGGTTTTCTCCCCTTTAAGCCACATTTGGGCTGAAACTTAGGAAAACAACACCCCGTTTGGGTTTGCTTTGTTTAGGACCCCTCCCTTTAGCTCAGAGGACGAGCTGGAAGAAGAGGACTTTATCCAGGCTTTCACGTCCCCAGACTTACTTCCTGTTCGGGCCGCCACAGGCACCAAGAGTAGCTTTGCTAAGACCTCTGTCAAGAGTGACACCGACTGGACTGAGGGAAGTGAAATGGAGGACTCCGATATTTCCCCCAAACCCATAGGTGAGTTTTATCATGGAAAATTCTTTGGGGAATCCTGTCTTGAGGGTCATAGGATGGGGGGCTATGGCTATGAGGAAAGGGCGGGGCCCATGGGACAGTTACCTCTGTGGAGGAAAGGGGATCAGGTCTAGCACTCCCTGGTGTTCCGGGACAGGAGGCATTCGGGAATTCTGGGTATATTCCTTCCCTGGGGCTGCTGTAAGTGTTGAGGTTGGTTCTTCCTGGGGTGTCAGGAAAAGATTTGTTCAACCCCTCTTTGGGTGGCCTGCAAAAGGCTGTCTTCCTTCACGTCTCCCCACAACTTCCCTCTGCACCCACCTGTGTCCACATTTCCCGTTCTCATAGAGACACAGGTCATAGACCACTAGGGTTCACCCTAAGGCCCTCAGTTGCACTCGGGGTATTGCTGACAATTTGCTGAAGAAAAGTGAGGCTGAAGGGCCATTTTTACAAGAAGAAATTCGGTTCATTGTTAATTTTAAATATTGTAGATGCATTTGGTTTATTGTATATGATTTTTATGCCATATACTTATATACCATAGAGCAATATATTGATGTTAAAGACAACCAATTCATTTGAAAGTATTAGTTTTGTTTCTGAAAATACGCATGTGAATAATCCATTCACTCAAGTTACCTGGCTGAATTAAAAGTTTCTGACCATGTCACTGAATGCAACCATTCTTCTGTGAAAATGAAAACCTTAAAAAAAAAAATGAAAATCTTAATGCATCATATTTCAGGTCATGATTATTTTGAGTGTTTTAATACAATTTTTTTTTTTTGCCACCCAAATACATCTGTTGTCTTTATTTTAATGACACATTATTATTTACAAAGTTTTGGCTTTTTCCAAGCTCCTTATCAGGTTACTTTAGAACTGAAGATAGGTACAGTTTTTTTAAAAAACTTTATCTGACTCTCTTCTATTGGTCATACAGGAACCTCCATTAAAACACTTACTGAAAAAGTTGAAAAGACGGTTTCCAATCACCGAAATGGGAATAAGCCCGTTGGTGGGATTAATGTTGCTGAGATGTTCATGAGAAAAGAGTTAAAAGAAGACCTTAAGGTAAAATTGCTTTTTCTTGCTAAACATACAGAGAAGTATATTTCTCTTTGAATATGCTTTAATAAAGTATTTTTTTAAGATTTATTTATTTATGCATACAAGAACTGGGATCCAAGCCAGAGGTGCAGGGCAGTGAGAGGATTCACCAGAGACAGAGTGGGGAACAGAACAGGCGGATCGATTGAAATACACTGCTGAGGGGAGCAGCAGGTGGGACAGGAGAGGTCTGCTGTGCCATGTGGGCCCCGTCCCTGGCCAGGGATGCAGTGGCTAGGGATAGCTTCAGGGAACTGTGTTTTGACCCCTTGCACTACCGTGGAGGGTCCCTTTAATAAAGTATTTTTTGTATTGAAATAGAAACTAAAACTGTCTTGTACAGCAGAGAGTGAGATGTTAGCTTGTCTTCAGTGTTGCACGGCTTCCCACTCCACAGAGAATCAGAGTTCTTAGAATGACCATTGCAACAACTCATCGTCTGATTGTCAAACATACAGGTTTTTCAGAAACTTTGCCCCATGTATTACTTGATGCCTACAGATTTTAAATGATTTGTACACAGCATCTTGTGGGGATTAGAATGTCAGGCCTCCAGCTCCCAGTTCTGGGATGGGAAGTAAAGCAGAGACTTTTCTGGGGTGAGCCCCCCGAGGGAGTGAGAGTGGGTAGAGAAATGCTTCAGAGAGACACGTGAACGGAGTCTGGCAGAGCCAGCTCCTTGCTGGCGGCACACCCTGATGTAGCCTTAGTGGTTCCCAGCCTGCCCGTGTGGCTGGAGTCATGCCCTGCTATTTCTGGCATGCCCTAGTATATGCCCTAGTATTTGGATGATTATAGCTGTGCTGCTATCTCTGGGGACCATTCCCCGGGGTCCCCGCGTGGAATCTCCACTGGTTAAATATCAGCATCACAGAGGGGAAGAATCTCAGAGCCAGGCTGGCTCCCTTGGGGAAGCACCTGAACTTGTCTTGTACAACATAGTGTTTCTGGACTTTTCTAAATTCATGATTACTAGATGAAGCAAACATACATTTCTATGGCAAGAAACAAACAGGTAGGGGACCCCTTCACTTTCTTTTTTTTGGGAAGATTTATTTCTTTAAGAGCATACAAGAACTAGGGTACAGCCAGAGGTGCAGGGGTGAGAAGATTCACCAGAGACAGAGCAGGGAACAGAACAGGCGGATCCACTTAAACACACTGCTGAGGGCAGCAGCGAGTGAGGCAGGAGAGGTCTGCTGTGCCATGTGGGTCCCCTCCCAGGCCTGGGATTGAACTTGTACTTTAGTAGCTATGGATAGCTTCATGGTTCTGCGCCTTAACCCCTTGTGCCACCAGGGAGGCCCCCCTTTCACTTTAAAGACAGTTCCAAATCCAGTCATTTCATTGCCCTCCACATTAACCAGGTGCGGTTCCCCTGAGGTTCCCAGCTTCTTACCCTTCAGTCTCAGCGCTCTGTCCTGCTCACAGAAGCACTGAGGGGCTCTGTGTTTCTTTAGGAAACATTTTGATAATTTCCCCTGTATTTCTTTCAGTGCATAGATGTGGATGATGATGACTGGGACATATCGTCCTTGGAGGAAGAACAACCTTTGGGGAAGAAAACTGGGAAAGAGCAGAAGGAGCCTCCACCCATGAAGAATGAACCACATTCTACTCAAGTGCCAAGTGCCTGGGGTGCATCTAACCCCAAAGGGCCAAAGGGAGAAGGTTCGATGTTTTAGGGTCTGGCAGAGTCCGTTGTCCAGCTCTTTGTGTTGCCTCTTTATACACCTCTATCTAATCTTTGTATCTGTCTGACGAAGCTGTGCTCACACAGCCACAGAGTACACTGTTGCCCTCCCCAAGATCTTAATGCTTGTGTTGTCTGAATCACAACTGAATGTGTCCGACTTACCGATTCATATATATTTACTAATCCTTTTTATTTAAACTTCAGGCCTGATCTTTAGTCTTTGTTTTTAAAATATTATTTTTGAAAGTGCCCATATATTCTCTTCATGCAGGTGCCCCATAGAAATTAAAATTTCTGATCATTTACCTGTATGTGACCTTTCTTCTGGCAGTCTCCCTGTAGTAATCTGCTTACATATTAAATTCTTTATTTTCTTCCAGAGAGAAAGATCTTGCACCCAGTGGGATGAATGACAGGGGAAGTATGAGTGGACGTTGCTTCTTGTCCACTTGGTCTAGAAGTCAGGATAAGTCCAACCCCTTCGTGCTGGATATATTGAATTTTTTTAATTAGAAAAGTGTAACTGATCTTTTTTTTTAATTCGAGTAATTCTCATACGTGGTGAAAGTAAAAGTGTATAGCAGGGTCCCCAGGCCTGGTCTCCCCACATGCGCTGCCTCTCATCACCCCCATGCTGGGGCCCGTGAGGGCACCCCAGGGTTTCTGTGTGGTGAACTTACACCCCCATCCCTAGACTCATCATCTGTAGAGCTTAAGTGACTATAAGTACACAGGGCAGAGGGAAACCCTCGGGGTGTCCTTTCTCTTCTCCCCATACCACTGCCCCATGACCCTCAAAAAGTGTTCTTTGTGCTTAGTGTCAAAGTCCAGTGGGATTCTAATAGCTCCAGACTGTTCTGAACCAGCTTCATATTTAAACTCAGTGACCCTGGAAAATCTATTTTTAACATTTAATCTCTACTTGGCACCTTCCTTTTATTTTCCTTTCCTTACCATGTGTTCACTGAGATAACCCTGCCCAGATGGGCACTCTGTCGAAGACCTGGCTCTAGGAACAGGCCTCTATCTTTGTTCAGCAACTTACACCTCTTGGAAGACAGCAGGTCTCTCCATTGTCCAGCGGGTTCCACGCCCGGGACCGAGAGGCACCTTGGAACTCGGGCTGCTGATGGCTGGGAAGGGGGGGTACCATGCAGGCTCCAGGACCATTGGCCCCACGGTCAGCAGGGCCGTGTGTCCCTTCGCTCAGCTCGTGCTGATGTTCCACCCCGGAACCCGCTTTCTGCATCTGGGAAGCTGCACAGTTACTTAAGGCAGACGTGCAGGCAGAGGGTAAATCCACGGCCTCTGGAGCACCGCTGCAGTCAGCAGCAGGAGTAAGAAAGTCGCACCTAGGCAGGCAGTGACGTGGCTGTTGGCCCCAACAACCATCACGTGTGGGATGATCTAACTGTTCCCACGTTGTGGATAGACACCCCCTCCTTATACGCCTTCTGTTTAATACAAGAGGAAGGAAGAGAAAAGCACAAGGAACAGGACAGAGACCTCCACCTCTGAATGACATTAGAATAGTTCTCGAACCCTTGGTGCTTTAAAAACTTTCCACATCCTAAGCAGCTACAGAACAGACAGATCCTGTAAATAACATTTATTTTTTTTTATAGAAAGCCACAACAGAAAATGATTAGTCTGTAACTCTGTAAGAACATGTTCATCCACACAATCAACAAATTCTCCAAATTCGTATTTTTAAAAATAGTTTCGAGTGTTAATTATCGGAGGGTCCCCTGGGGTCACTTTGTGAACAGTTCACTTTTACAACAAGCTCAAGATGGCTTGCAGCGGCCTGCTTCAGACGTAAGCATTTTTATCAAACTGTTTCGAAGGGTTTGTGGGTTTAAAATCTCCTCCTCCGTGGTACTTTGTTCTAGAGGACATCACCGATGTGGCGCCATTGTAAGCATAGCCCATCCTGAAAAACAGAACACAGTCTGGTCCTTTTCACCCTCCCCCGCAGGCAAACACAAAAGAAGGGCACCTCCCTGCTGGCCATAGCTCAGCTGAAGTCTCCTGCTGGTAACTCTGACTTAGCTTTCTTCCCCTCTCGCCCACAGAAATACCCCTGTGTTATTTCTGAATGTTTGGTGTGGCAAAGAGAATCTGTGCAGAAGAAACCCATGGCCTGTCCCATTTGCTCACTTACTCTCCTTCAAAACTGCCTTTTAAAAGATCTTTGGGAACCCGGGCCACAGCGGGTGACCTTCAGCAATTTCTGCGTGCAAGAAAACAATGACGAGGCCAAGATGAAGATTGCACCCTCAAATCCTTAGACCCGTATCTCTACCGACAGGAGTAGCTTCTGAATGTAAGAAGTCTGAGCTTCAGTTTCTAAAAAACGATAAATATCCTGCTATATTTAAGATAATTTTACATATTTAATAATGTCATAGTTAATTTAACCCTTTCCCAGTTGCGGACTTCAGAAGTTTCTGAGAATCATAGGAACGATCTAGAATTTGTCCCACCTGGAATAATTCAGAGCAGTAATGTACTAAAGTTCATTTTCATCTGTTTTTCCATACCTGGGTGTTTTGTTGTTGTCAGATATCGAAAAGCAAAATATGACACCACCAATTATGCAGAGTGAGGCCCCTGCCCAGCCAATGAACAGAGCGGCTCCTAATTCGTACCTGTGAGAAAGTATCACATGAGAGTTACGACTTCCATTCTTCAGGAGTAAACAATACTTAACACAACTAGCTAACGTTAACTAAATGCTCCTTATAATTTTTGGCTTTTGGAGCCTGCACAAGATGGATAATGCCTTAAACGTTCCTCCAAGTGTCTTCACAGCATCACTTGATGCCATATCCCCAGCATCCTTAGAGAGGAGGTGAAGAGGTCCCTCCAGGCCTGGAGGAGCAAAGCCAGCTGAGCCTGGCCTTCCGGCTCAACCTGAACCTCACAAAGCTTTCCAGCCACTCTGACTGCAGTGCAGGTAAACTGTGTAAGGAGGAACTGGTGAGGAAAGGAGAAGTGGCCCTTGCTCCCCATTTCTAGCTCAATTTGGCAAATGTGTATTAAGCACCTACTCTATGCACAGCATGGCATAAGGTGCTGGAGGAAAGCACAACGTGCCACCACTGAACACACCCCTTTGACCAGCGGCTTATTTTGAGCTGAAGGCAACTGAGAAGGAACAGATATAAGAACCCTCTCCCCATCTGTCTACAAGCAGCACCTCAGTTTAATGCCTCCTGCCTGCCTGACTCCACCAAGGACAAGTTAATCACCAGGGGCCACAAAAGACCCTCATCGGTCCAGTGCGACACCAGAGGAACCCACAGAGCAAACTGCTGAAACAAGCCCTTAACTATTAGTTTCCCTACGTATTTACCTTCACATTATTTACCACCCCTTGAAATTCAAAGCCTTTTTCTTTTGCCGTGTGTCTCCTCTACTTGGGTGGTTTTCCTGTTAAGCTGCATATGAGTCAAATGCTCCCATGCCCGGGGCTGCTCCCCGCTGGTGCGCCCATGTATATGTGCTGCACAGATCAGGCATGTTTCTCTATCTGCCTTTTGCCAGTCTAATTTGTGGGTCCCTATTCATAAAATCTAAAAATGTTGGTTTTCTTCCTGTACCGTGCCCATAAAAGCTCAGCAATTGGTGCAGCATCTGATCTCATCAGTCTAGCGGGCTGTGAATAGGAACAACTGATGCAGCAACAGGCTCCTTCCTTGCCCAGCACCTCCAAGGAACCAATACCCTGTAGCAGAGAGGCCACAAAGGCATGCATGGCACTGCTGAGCATTAAGAAGGAAATCCTTGCCAGTGGAGAGCTGGCGGAAGCTGTTCTGGGAGGAGCATCCACCCAGAGAAACAGGAGTGAGAAAAAAGTGTCAAGATCACAGGAACTGTGTGTGTTCCTTGTTTGCTTAGTCTCTTCTGAAAAAGTTCTTTTTTTTAGTAAAAAATGATTCTCAAATTTTTCTGACTCCATTGAAGGCAAAAATAAGTGGACACTGTACCCCTACCAAGGGTGTATTTCAGTCGGAGAAGGATCTGTACTGATCACATAGAATCCACAGAGATGCTGAGGAAGGAAAGAGGTGAGGATGGGGACAGGAAAGACGGGGTCAGGTCCGCTTCCTCTCCCCACCAGGCACAGGGCCAGGTTTAGGTATCAAGGCCACAACGGGTTGTGACAGCAGCTGGTCTGAGCTGCCAAGGCTTCATCACTTTCCACACACCTGTTGCTCTGTCTGAACCCTGCCCTGGGCAGGGTGGGTTTTGTGGTCTGGCTGGAGCAGCACCAGTTCCACTGTGTCACGTAAAAAACCGCTCCACAAACATCACGTTGGACACCCAAAACGGAGGCCCCAGTTTTACGTGGTCAGTGCCACCATCATGATGTTGGAACAAGATCACGCACAGGGCCTCCCTCATGGCACAGTGGGTTGAACGCCACACGGTGAAGCATCTGCTGCACAGCAGCATGAGTTCGATCCCCGGCCAGGGAGGGGACCCACATGGGGCAGCAGACCTCTCCTGTCTCCCCACTGCTCCCCTCAGCAGTGTATTTCAGTCCATCTGCCTGTTCTGCTCTCCACTCTCTCTCTGTGAATCCTTTCACCTCTCATAACTCTGGCCTGTACCCCAGCTCTTGTGTGCATAAATAAATAAATCTTTAAAAAAAAATCACACATATAAGGCAAGCAGAAGGCCTACCAACTTGGGGCACACACCATTTGAAACATCTTGAAAACATCAGGAGTCCTGTATGTATCACAGGCACCAGCCTTCCCAACCCGTTGTCCTCCTTCCACTGCAAAGACAGCTGAAGGGACAAATGTCCCCAGTGTGTGGTTTTAGGATGGTTACAATTTCATGGTACTGTCTATCTTTCTCTGCTTCTTCTCCCTGCAGTTTAGGCCACGTTCTCTCCTGAAACAAACCTTAGTGTGGTTCTCAGTGTAAATACCCACTGTGCCTCCAAACACCGGTCTGAGATTTCTCTTAAATTCTTAAGCTTTACTACAATAAGATGCCGGTGCCAGGTACCATGGGGAGTTAAAAGTAGTCTAATTACTAACAGTTCTCAGTGGGAGGTGATGGTGGCCGAAATGGTAAGCCACAGTGAGGCACTGGTCATTTCAAGGAAGATGCAGCTGCATCGAAAGTCTTGTCACAAATCAGACGATAACTCTAGGCAGGTTGCGTGTCAAAAATTGTGTTTTTAAATTTATTTGAGCCAAAAAAATTTTTAAATTTCACTTAGGTCATCTTGAAACTTTCTGTAGGGAGTTGTCGTGAGTTTGGCTTATAACTGGTTCACTTCTTCCCCTCCTTTTTTTTTTTTTTTAATACATTTTGATTTTCTTTAAGTCACTAACTACAGTCTGTAGTCCAAGGAAAAACATCACCTCCATTCGAATTCCTTGTGAGTCCTCTCTGTCTGAGACCAACATTTAATAACGAAGTAACAGCTTAGACTTGAAGTCTTAGGGACCCCAGGACTAAACCAGTAACTAAGCCTTTTGCACGTGAGGGCTTCTGTGACTTGGCTCTTTCTCTTCCAGAGAGATGTTCTCTTCAGTTCTGTTGACTTAACAGAGACTTGAACTCCTGCCTGCCATGTGGGTCTGAGCGGCAAACACTGACTGGCGTTACCGAACGCTCGGGCGAGAGCGCAGCAGAATATTACTCATATTCGTTGTGGAGCACGTGCCTCCTTTGACGCCCATCGGAAACGGTCTCTGCCCGGAAAGAAGTCTGCATTGCTGGTAACGCTAAGAAGCTGGCTTCAATGCCTCAGGAGCTGGACCACATCTCAGGTGACCTCTTGCAGGCCTCTTCCAGTAACAACGGCCTCCTGCCCTGGTCCTGCCTTCCAGCACAGCCTGGCCTCTCGAATTGAGCTGTCCTAACTGCCAGAGTTTCCTCTTAACTCCAAAAGGTTATGAACCTGCTGAGCATCACACAGACCCAAGATCGCTAGTTCTGGGACAGAAGTTCATTTTATAGATCAGAAATACTGTTTTTGGAGAATGTCTAAAATGTTCTGTGCAGTTGGAAGGACTAATGAAAAGCTACCTGGATGA
Organism: Galemys pyrenaicus; assembly: GCA_019455555.1. Lineage (NCBI taxonomy): Eukaryota > Metazoa > Chordata > Mammalia > Eulipotyphla > Talpidae > Galemys > Galemys pyrenaicus. The sequence continues at coordinate 1,141,453 of JAGFMF010011662.1, read as the reverse complement.
CTTTAGTTCATTTATGTAAGTGGGTATGAATTTAGGGAACAAGTAATGGGAAACCGAAATTATAACACCTAAAATGTCCCTCCTGAAAGAACCATAACGATCTGTAAATGGTGATATACAGAACCCTTATTAAATGAGGAGGGAGGCCAGAAAGAGGGTGTCCAGGCACGTGTACAAGGGCAGATTAGAGACCCAACGTGTCTGACTTGTCCTTCATGTGGTGGGGGGGGAAGGACGGGGGAACGCTATCTCCTCTTCCGGGGGAGCAGAGAAGGTCTCCAGGGATCATACAGAGGGATGGTTTCAGGAAGTACTTGGCTTCTACAATATAATGTTTCTGGAAATTTCTAAGTTCATGATTGCTAGACGAAGCAAACATACACTTCCAGGACAAGAAACAAACAAACAAAAATCAGGTGATCCCTTCTACTTTCAAGACAGAGCTCCAAAAGCAGTCATCTCATTGCCCTTTTACTATGAACACGCTTTCCAACCTTCCCCCTTTTCTGATGTCTGTTTCTGAATAAACCCATTTCGTCATGGGAATAACTGATGACTTTTATTTGAGGTCACCATATTTCAGGTGTGAAAATATACTCTGAACTCTGAAATCATTCCTATCCACCTGGCGGGGCCTGGGACTCTTGCTCATGTGTCTCGTTTTATATGGAAAGAGCCAGAACTAGAACTAATTCTGAAGTGTTCTTCTACTCCTACCTCAATCCTGCAACCTTCACAGTAATTCCAAGGGAATGGGTTGAAGAACACCTCTGATTTTCACCTCCCATTTTTGTCACCTCATACCCTGATTTAATAGCCCATGGGGAGCAGGTGCAGCCGGCCCTGGCCTCCAGCACAGAGAGGACATGCCAGGCACTGAATCATGTGCTTCGTGTTGGATGAGAGACTTGGCGCTGTTCTCACGGACCTGAGAGTTTACTGAGAATAGTCAGGCATTAAGCAAACCACCATAGTGTGATGAAAGTTAACAACAGAATTAGGAGAGCCTGTTTCTGCAAGTAAGCATCGCCTGTTCGCTCAAATCCACATAGATGTGGTTCAGGTAAACGTCCATAGCAGCTACTATTACTGTCAGGTTTTGTGTGTGTGCTGTTTTCCCCTCTTGAGCATATTCAATCCATGTTACCTTCCTGAAAGATAGGTCTTACTAGCCCCATTCTACAAACGAGGAAACGGAAGCCCGTGAGATTAAATTGCTAGTCCCTATCTCAGTAAATAAATAGTAAAACCAGGTCTTACAACCCATAACTGTGATTTCACAGTTTGGGCTCTTAACCATCACTCCCTCCTCTTCTGTACACTATAAGCAAAAGCTGATTTCGCAAAGCGATATAATCAATTCAAAGTATTTTCAGTTGTCATTTCAGAAAGATGCGAGTTTTCTCTGTCTGGTTCATTGTGTTCTCAGTGGTTCAAGCCCTCCGGGGTATGGAATGTTTTCTGAAATCCCTCAGGCTGTCTTCTCACCCAGGACAAAGAGAGGTGAGACTAGTAATTAAAATTAGGGCATGCTGGACTTACAACAAGAAAAGGCAGTTCCTCCAAACACAAAACAGAAACTGTTCCGCACATGAAGAAAACCTCATCCATGTAAGACTCGCAGAGAAGAGTCGTGCCCTTGCTGTAGGTCCCAGAGCCAGCAGCTGGTCTTCTGACCCCGGGGAGGGTGTAAAACGGGGGTCCTGCTCATTTTACTCCAGAGTGGAAGCAGTCAAAATAGAAATCCCACTGACCTTAAAACAACTAAATATGTTTTTTTTGAAAGCCTCAAATTTAGACGTATCCTCCTACCTTATCAATGTTAATATTTCAAAACTGAGTTCCTCTGGCACGTCAGTCTTTCACAGATCACTCTCTGTGACGAACTGTCCTCACCTCTTAGGCTTCCACGTCCTCAGGCGCTACGCAACAGCGCGGGCAGGTTTCACGAGACACAGGTATTACAGGCATTACCTGCGCACACACAACTCCCACAAAGACGCACATCCTTTTGGGGTCCCAAAAGGGAAACAGACTGTGCCCACTGAAAGTGTATGTCCCACCTCAGAGGGGGACCGGGCCCCGTCTGGTCTCCTTCGTGCAGTTCATCAGTTGAGAGTGCTCTCACCCAACCTGGCAGATGCCCAAGCGTCCCACACGCTTGCAGAACAACAGGCGCATCCCACATGGTGGCTAAAATAGATGGGACGATTTAAATAGCAAGCGTCTGCTGGTATGTAGACTCTGCACGGAGAATTCTCAAATTTAGAACACCCAGAATAAAGGCTTTTTATTGAGATGCCAATTCTACATTGCTTTCCAGTGTCCAGTTTGTAACCCTGGGTGTAGTGATTTATCAGTAGAGTAGTCTGAAATTCTAGAAATCATATATATTTGTAACAGGCATGACCTATGGAGTGGATGCTTTCTATATGCTTCTTTCCCTTTAATCCTCTTGACATTCGGAATATCCAGAAGAGGCAGCTGCATCTTCCCTGAGATCACAGGGGCTGCGGCCCGGATCTGAGCACAGGTCTAACTCTCAGCCCTACCTCTTCACCTGTCTGCCCCTTCCCCCTCCAACTGTGTGTGTGTCAAGTGCTTGGGGAATGCCTTTATAGGAGTGCTGACGCATGCCAACAAGTCCTGGAGATTTGAGACCACCCACAGCTAACAATATAATGTCAGCCAGACTAAGAATAATTTTAAAAGGGACAGCTCATGTTCCCCAAATTACATAGCTCAGTTGCAAAACAAATCTTAAGCAATGACCGAGCCATGGATCATCTTCCTTCACGCCTGGGTAACCGGGGGCTTACTGAGCCTTGATGGTAATGAGAGCAGTGGTGCTGAATCACGTACTCCCGGTAGGCACAGCAACATGTTCACACGCAAACCGAAGTCCAGATAAACTGACCGCAGAGGGACAGCCCCTGAAAACCTAAAACACTGTCCCGAGGCACCTGAGGACGTGGTGAGCCCTGCAGATTCTGTCCTCGGAGAGGTGGGCACACTTGTTTATGTTGAGGGTTCGGAAATGTTCGAAAGGATTTGTAGCCAAAAAGCCTGGGTTAATTAGAAGTGTGCCCCACCTTTTGTTCAGCATCCTTACAGCTTCCTAAAGCCATCTGTGAGCGTCTCCCCAGCTGCTGGAAAGATGGGGGGTCGTTCTCATGAGAAGGGTCTCAAGAATGTCCACCCCAGGCAGTGGCCCTGCTACTCCTCAGGAGCAGCGCTGTGACCACAGAGGGCAGGTGATCAGAAGCAAAGAGGAGAAACTGCAAGGCTGGCTGCTTTTCGAGTTTCCTGCTGGCAAACCTGCCTTCCCCTCGAGAGCAGCGTCTCCCAGCAATTATCCTTCCTAGCGTCTCCGATGAGCGTTTCCACAGCTGGCCTCAGAGTACTACGCAGGCGACGCTCTGCTGCGCTCATGGGCTCTGCTTAAGGAACAGCACCCTTAATAATATTTAGCAGGGTCTCCCTGGGGGCACAATGGGTTGAGTGCTGCGCTGTGGGGCTTCTGCACCCACTGCAGCACGAGTTCAATCCCCGGCCAGGGAGCTAGCCCACATGGCGCAGCAGACCTCTCCTGCCTCCCCGCTGCCCCCCTCAGCAGTGTGTTTCAGTCACTCTGCCTGTTCTGCTCCCCACTCTGTCTCTGCTGAATCCTCTTACCCCCACACATCTCTGTCCTGTACCCCAGTTCCTGTATGCTTAAATAAATAAATATTTAAAAAATAATAATAGTAATACTTAGCATTTACGAAGTACTTACTACACACCAGGCACGGTCTCTGAACAGCTGACGCGCACTCTCTCGTTCCATGCTACCTCGCCACACATGGTACGGTCACAGGCGAGGAACACAGGGCACAGAGAAGTGACTCCCTCAAGGTCACACAAGTAGTAGTGGCGGAGCTGGGTTAACCCCAGGCAGCCTGGATCTAGGGGCCTCGCTCTTAAACAGGATGTGTGTGCTGCCTCCTTTGCCTGTGCCTTTAACCTAATCTCCACGGGCAAGCTCAGTCTTTCCAGTTTAGGAGAGCTGCAGACAGACAGACAGACAGGCATCACTGCTGACCGACCATCCTTGCTGCCAATGTCTTGGACACTGCATGGTAGCATGGACAAGCTACCAGTGATCCCAAAATCAGCAAGATGTGGTCTCAGCTGTGAGATGGCCCTGGCCTGGTTCAGGAGATGCTGAGCGACCAGCAGGCTCATCGCAGGAACACAGGGTGCAGGAGGAGCACAGCTCCCCCAGAATGCAAGTCCTGCAGGAGAAGCAGGGGTTAGCCAGGAGGTGAAATGGAGGAGTGGGGGAGCTGAGACACCAGAAAGCACGGCAAACCAGCAGGAACCACGACTCCATGTGCTGGTCGGTGAAAACAAGCATGGTCGCCAAACATGGTTTGCAGGGAGACTGCTAAGTCACGTTAGCATAAAATCATCAGACCAACTCTGGGGATCTGAGGCGGCCCAGGCTACCTCTGAACAAAGTGAAGAATGTCTTCTTCACGTTTCACGGTTGAATTCTGTCTTGTTCTTAATAGTTGGCGCGTCCACAGAGTCCCTTATCCGAGGATTTATGAGCTGTTTACCAATAGTTCATTCTCCAAACAACTTCATGAATGGAATAAGTCTAACCGAACACCTACGACTCATTAAATTATAACAAAAGAAGAGAACAGAGGTTAAATTTCTTTACAAGATCACCTGAGATAGGTATTCCTTTCCACGACACCCAGGACATTTTATGTAATCTTCTCAAATTGCCACTATGCACTTAGCTTGACAGATAACACGTAGGAGAGAGTTTTGCAAAAAGCAGTTATTGCTAACTACGAAGGAACCACATGGTGAAAAGCTTTTTACCTGAGAAAAGCTTAACTCATAAAGGAGAAAATAAAGAGAAACCAGTCATGAAGAAGGCTAGAAATAAATAAGTCCATAGTTTGAAAGCAGAAAAGCCTAGCGCAGGATGATGAAACTGGAGACCACGCCCCACCTCAGGGCTCCGGACTGGGCCCCAGAGCACTGCTTGCAGGCAGAGCACGGGGCAGCGGGTGGTGGGCATTTCACCACCTGCACCGGTAGCCCCACCGGGGTGCAGGCTGCAGCCAGCAGTGATGGCCGACAGCAGTGTCCCCCTACCACACCCTGACCAGGGGTGCAGCTAGGAGCCTTGTCCCATAGGGACCAGCACGGTGACTCCTCCAGCTGCAGGCAGTCAAGAGACCCATGGTGTTGGTGCCTGGACCATAGAATGGACCCATTGTTGCAGGGCAGGGAAAGGGGCACCCCAGAACCCCCAAACCTGCCCTCTCTGAATGGGTTCTGCCATCTGCCACATTAAGACAAACATATAAGGCCTTAAATGGAAAGGAACTTTAATACAATTAGGGCGCAATACAGAAAGGACAAAGAACATAGTTACTAAGTGAAGCATCCAAAGTTACCCATCTCCTTGAGGGTAAAAGTCCAGCCAAATAGGATTGGCCCAAAGTAAGGCCCAAAAGCTGCCACACGCCTAAAGGACCTTTCAGTAGAGACCCATAGAAAAGGGTCAGAAAGAGTCAGACAAATCTGGGAGGAAAAGAGCAAAATCAAAATCAAGATGAAAGCTGCCATTGCTAACCTCCCCATGGGTCTCTCACCCACATCTGTTCTAACCAGTCCAAGACCAAAAAGAAAGTGCAGTTTCTTCACATGTCCCTCTGCTCCACATGCCTCCTCCAGGTCTCCTTGCTGCTCTCCATCCTGCTTCCTTCTTCCTTCCTTCCTTCTGTCCTCCTATCTCCTCTCTCCAGCATCTTCTTATCCCTGCTCAGTTCCACCCACTTCGGGCAGAACCAGGATTCTGGAACTCCCCCCTTTCCTATGGACCACCCTGTTACACCATCAGGTGTGAGCTGTGAGCTGGTTGGTGCTATGGCGCAATCGGACTTGTAGGTGGGGCAGAGCAGACGCCAGCTTGGGAGACTCGCTCCGACGCACTTCGCTCCCGACCTCCCAAGACAGAAGAAGCAATTTCAGCAAGACCCAAACATGAGAACATCATAACCAAGTTTCAATGGCAAATTTTATCCACCAAAAGAGAAAAACTCTAAGGTCACAGTGTCATTTCCTCAATTAGGGCAACTGGTTTAGTGCACGATTTGAAAAGCAGTTTCTTTATGTCAGTCAGTTGTAACTCAGAACAGTTTATTTAAGAAAACAAAGCAAGACATTCAGGAAGCTAGTGGTTTCGACAACAAAGCAAGGGTGAGAATAATGTAATTAAATTTCAACATTCTAGAAGGGGTCAGTCACACACTAAGGAGGAGTTGTTACCATAAGCTTGCAGGAAGATGGTGGTTTTTTTGGATTTGGTAGGTTTTGTTTAATCAAGAGACGGAAGTTGCTTTGAAACTGCCCAAAGGCAAGAGTTGGGAAATCGTTTTCAAGGCCTTGCAGGGGCCCATCCTGGAGGTCTAAGACATAGTCATAACTTGAGTGAAAGCAAAAAAAGCAAAACAAAAGTGGGAAAATAAGGAAATGTCAGGCCATAACCACAGTCAGATGAAAAACTCTTCAAAGACTGCAATTCTCTCAAATGATCAGTCTGGAGAAAAATCTTCCCCAGATAATTGAGGGAAAGCAAGGGTTTCAGAAATCAAGAGCAGCTGAACATAACATGAAATTCCATTGCCACGGCCGCCATCCTTATTCCTACTCAATACCTTTTTCCTCATCAGGAAAGCCCCTACTGAGTTCCATGCACAGAATAGGGATGCTGTGGGAGTTCTGTTAATGAGCGTAGTTTTGTGTTTCTAAGTTAGGCAACCAAAGCGGGATTTAGATGTGCTGGCAGTTTACAAAGAAGACTCAATTAACATAGTACAGAATTCTTAAGAAAAACAACAGTGGAAGCAACATAAGTGCCCAGGAATAAAGGTGTGGATCAGGAAGATGTGTAGCCACACAGGGAAATATTATTCAGCTCTAAGGAAAGATGATCTGTTGACATTTACGGCAAAATGGAGGGAACTTGAGGGAATCGTGTGATGCAAAGTCAGAAGAATAAAGACAAATATTGCAAGATTTCACGTATCAGAGTGTTTAAAAAAAAAAAAAAGGAGCCTAAGCAGATAAACTGAGAGCAAATAGTTAGAAATTAGGGAACACTGATAACTGAAGAGAAATTTCTGAAATTAAAGGGGGGAGGGAAAAAGGGCTAAAGCAGTAAGAGGTACGGGGAGTTGAAATAATTTTAGTGGTGGAGAAAGTTGAAATAATTATTCAGATACTGAAATTACATTTTCATTGATTTTAAGTATATTCATAGGCTGGCAGTATTGAATAAATATTTTATGTAATATCCTTTTTTCTTGAAATTATACAGAAAGTACACACAATTCTGGAATGAAAAATATTCAAGTGCTACAAAAAGAAAAGGCAGGACAAGAGCAAGCCGGTAGTTCTAAGGCCTGAACTTCCTTCTAGTGCGTTTCAGGGCTTGGGGATGGGCCATTAACTTTGCTCATCACAAATGTAAACTGGAGCACGAGGGGGCAGCTGTATCTTACTAACCTTCTAAGGGCCCAAAGGGGCACATGCTTAGGAGGTGAAGACGCCTCGAGGGCTGGGGAGATGCCACTTGTCTGGAGAAGATTCGAGTATAGTAAGGATGGAAGAGGGGAGTGTGCCCGCGGCCTCCTGTTGGGGGAGAGTCTGTCCCGGATGGATTCCACTCCCACCTGCTAGCCCAGGAGGCCCTAGAGGCCAAGGACTACAAATCCCATCATGCCATGGGTCTGCCGTGAGCCCTGACTTCCGGAAGGGGGTACTGCTGGGAACGAAGGGTGGCGTTAAGCCGCCAGGCTTCCTAGAAGCCAAACACCTGCGGACCGCTGGCTCGACCTCTGCCTGCCTTCAGCGCGCTCCCCGGCCGTTCAGACTGCGTTATGGGTAGGACACATTCGCAGTTACTCTCTGAAGTTTATTAACCGTTCTCGGATGCCTGCAGTTGCGTCTTGTTCTAAGTTTTTTAAGCGCTCGGGTTAGGACTCACACCCAGACCATCTCAACGGCCAATTAAGATGCCAGTGAGAGGGCCTCCCTGGTGGCGCAAGGGGTTAAGCCCCACACTGTGAAGCATCCGCAGCCCTGCAGCGCGAGTTCGATCCCTGGCCAGGGAGGGGGCCCACAGGGCGCAGCAGACCTCTCCTCTCTCCTCTCCCGGCTGCTCCCCTCAGCAGTGTTTCTGCCTGTTCTGCTCCCTGCTCTGTCTCGGGTGCACCCTCTTAGCCCTGTTCCCCCGCACCTCCAGCCAGTACCCCAGCCCTTGTGTGCATAAATCTTAAGGGGAAAAAAAAAGATGCCAGTGAGAGTCAGCCTTCCCAAATCCAGCATGTTCTTAAGTTCAAGTACAAACTAAACCCGAGGCGCCAATTTCTGAATTCCAGCCTGGTTGTGCTGTCCCTAAGACACGCCCGCTGCAAACTTTGCTCTAGGACTGATATTTCTAAGATCTACAAAATCAGTTTATTTTGTGTTGCTAGCAAATGTGTAGTTTACTGATCACCCTATTCCCTTCCTTCCACTAGAGGAGGGAAAACAGATAAGTCAAGCTTATCAATTTGTGGTTTTTATAGCAGTGAGTTTTATTTAAATCAAATCTGAATTCCTGTAGAGATTACACGCCACTTTTATGTCTCCTTTCCATCACTGTGGGTAACAGAACCTGAGTGCATTTACAATTCCCAGATTTTGATAAGTCTTCCATTCAAATGCATTTGATGTTAGTCACAGATAGTTTCTTGGGGCAAAGGATAGCCAGGTGTACTTGAGTGGTTATCTCAAGGAGCAAATGTTCTCCATGAGCAGGGATTTTTGTTTGTTTTAAGTCTGTCCCTAAAGCCTGGTGTGAAGGGTCTGTATTTGTAAACATCACCAATTTGTAAGCAGTGCTATTTTTCATAACTCCTTGTGCTAATGTTTACAATTATATAAGGTATAAGTTGGCAAACTGTAGGTTTTGCTTTATTTGCAGAAAAGAGCAAATAAAGACACTGATAAAGATAAACCACATCTTAAAAAACACACAGTTAAAAAGCAATTTTAATGATACCTAATACAACAAAGAGCTAAGATAGCTGTTTGCTCTCTTTCTAGCCAGCTCCCGTCATTTATATACAAATACGCACACCCTCTCAGCTCTCACGGTGCTCTGGCAGAGGAGTACAATGGTGATCCTGATTTTTTACATGGGAATCCTGACAGAGAGAGTAGGCGTAGCTGCAAAGAGGATGTGGGGAGGCTAAGAGCTGGGATAAGTTAGGTTATCCGGGGTTGGCACCAAGAATGTGGAACAGAAGAAAACCTTTCAAAGTCCATACTGAGCTATGATCAACCAAAGTCCTAAAGAAAATAAGAACTTCCTAATGGGGGCCTCCCCTGGTGGCGCAGTGGGTTAAGCAACGCACTACGAAGCAAATCGCAGCCACTGCAGCACGAGTTCGATCCCTGCTGCCGGCCAGGGCG
>JAGFMF010011662.1:1095287-1131878 GCA_019455555.1 Galemys pyrenaicus | reverse complement strand
GCTCCCCGCTCTCTGTGGTGAATCCTCTCACCGCCCTACACCTCTGGCCTGTACCCCAGTGCTTGTATGCATAAATAAATAAATCTTTAAAAAAAAAAAGAACTTCCTAATGGATTTAACTGCATCAGGTGGCCAACCAGCTTTGCAAGAAAAAAAAAAATCACACAAAGACAAATAGAAGTTACGTACATAAATTAGCCTTGACCTGTAAAGGAAGATGAAGATGATGTCTAAGATTCTGACAAAGATCTCCTTAATGAGAGGAAAATGAAAATCGTGATGTAGAAAACAGGATCAGAACAGTTAGTAATGCCCATGATAAATTAAATCATGATCAGTCAAGGGTTTGTATGTTTATGATGCCAAACCCAGAAATAAAAATGTATCATTGAAACAGGGTATCTAAATGAGAATGATGTTTTAAATATCATTAGAATGTTGCTAACCTTCAGGAGCACACTCTCCGTGTTTGTCTCAATGTTTAGGTGCTGTACATTGGTGAACATATGAAAAATATCACTGTCATCTCTCAAGGAGAGGATATATCAGTCAAAACGTTTTTCTTAGATAGGTAAAAGTTACACTCGAGTATAAACCAATCATCTTTGCATCCCATTTAATAAAATTTCAGAATAAAGGCCTCCCTGGTGGCACAAGGGGTTAAGTCTGGTTCCATCCCCTGCCAGGGAGCTGACCCATGTGAAGCAGCAGACCTCTCTTGTGTCGCCTGCTGCTCCCCTCAGCAGTGTATTTCAGTAGATCCACCTGCTCTGTTCCCCACTCTGTCTGTAGTGAACCCTCTCACCCCACTGCATCCCTGGCCAGTACCCCAGTTCTTCTACATAAAAATAAATAAAATCTTTTTTTAAAGTTCAGGAATAAAAACTATTTAAAAATACACAAAAGAAACTTCCCTAATAAAAAGTATATGTAGCATAGTGCCACAAAAATAGGGAACAGTATTATAAAGGGTGCAGTCTACAGCAAGCATGCCTGGTTGAATCACAACTCAGTCACTCTGCTAGTTCAGTCAAAATTCCCTTGGACACATTACTTGATGATCTCAATTTTAAAAACAGAAGTTATAAAAATTAAAAAATGATAAAAAAAGGAAGTATTAAAAGAACCTATTTCATAAGGCTATTGTAAGAATAAAATAAAATTTGCAGTGCTCTGCTTGGTATACAACAGTGCTCAGTGCTTGTTAAATATTATTGTCTTTAAGTTCTTTATATATCTACTCTCGTCTCTCTTCACATATACTCTTTATATGTAGACCATACTAAAGACAGCACGAGAAAATCAATATCCTGAAGATTCCTACATCCTCCAGAAAAAAAGTAATGCACAATTCACAAGCCATTTTAATCATTCCTTTTTAAAAATTCTCTAACATTTGACCAGAAGATTGAAAGGGAATCACCAGCCTCATCAATAGCAGGTCACATCCATAAACACACGGATCTCTGCTGACATATGTGGGTATAACTCATGAGAGACAAAATATTTGACATGATTATTTCTGACTTGGTATCCCAGGTGTTTCCCAATACAAAGAAATGAGCTTAGGGAGATGATAAAAGGCAACAGCCCACAGCTAAAAAACAATAACCACAAATGAACCGATCTCTAAATGCCAAAGCATTCACCTGTAACCAAAACCGGTCACATCTGGGTATCTGACCTACTGCTAGAGCATTTGGAAAAAAAAAAAAAAGCCTGCATTAGGCATAGTTTATTTTCTTTTTTAAATTTAATTTTCATTAAGGCACCGTGAAACATTACCTTATGACATTATATAGGTTTCCCTGCACAGCATTATAAATCAACATCTGTATTTACTATATTATGTTCACCCTTAAAAGTCCAATTCTGTCCTTCCCCATACACTTCATCCCCTTTGCTTCTTCCCTTCTGGTAACCACTAAGTTTTCTGTTAGAGCCTAAAAGTTTATTTTTGTTCTATTTAGTACATCAGTTTTCATTATGTACCATATATGACGGAAGTCAGACCATGTTTAACTGGCTTATGTTACTAAGCAGAATACCCTCCAGGTTGTAGCTCTTTGTTGCAAATGGCAGGATTTCACCTTTTTTTCAAGAGCTGAATATATATTCTGTGTCTAACCCACATCTTCTTGATCTTGGCATCTGTCTTTGGGTACTTTGACTTGTTTCCAACCCTTGGCTACTAGGAATAACGCTGTGATGAACAAGAGAGAACAAATACCTCTTTGAGTTTAACATTTTTTAATTCATTGGGTAAATACCCAGAAATGGAATAGTTGGATTACATGGAACTTCTACTTTTAATTTTTCGAGGCATCTCCATACTGTTTTCCAGAATGGCTGCACCAATGCACATTCCCTCTAAGAGCTGTATAGTTTCTTCAGAGGTTTACTAGGTGTCGGTTATTAAGGCAAAAAGAGTAAATTTAAGCCTACTGGTCCAGAAACTAGCCTTTGGCAGATACCATTTTTGATGGACAAAAACCAAGACAAACTTTCTATCTCTTTTATCCCACTTCATCATTCTTTCTTCCTCAACTTACACTCTCCCCCTTTTCTTCTACTTAACTACAATGTTATGAGTATAGTGGATGATGTGCTAAATCCTATGCCTTGAGCTAGAGACACGATATAAAATTCTTTAGTGCTAGTGTAGTAATTAAATGCATTTTTTGCCAGTGGAGCACATACAACATTTAAATCGAATGGTGTCATCAGATACCTTACATCTGCATGTCTCACGTTCATCACAGGACATTTTATAGGCCTTAATTTAGAATATGAATGTACACGCATTTCCTGTGAGCTAGAAACGTGCAGACGGAGAACAGGACTTACTTTTGCTCCACGTAGAGAGGATCAAAGAATTCTGTTGTGATTTTGTTTGCATACAGGGAACAGCCGGTCATTGAGCACAGCCCTAAAAGGTATCAGTGGGGAAGAAGCAGGGTTAGTGTTATTTCACTGCCATCTAGGAGTACCTTGTTGGGAAGGAAGTTACTGCTTACCTGACAGGATGAATACAATCCCCGCCAAGCAAGCAATTTTAGCTTTGGCTTTTTCCGAGCCTCCGACTTTGGTACATTTCATTCCAAACAAGGCAAATATGGACCCAAAAAAGCCCAGGCTGACAGCAGCGATCATAAGCCCTCTACATGCCTGGATATAACCTGCAATCAGAGTAGGTCATTACATTAACAGAAAAATAGACTCATTCTACACTATCCTTCCGAAGGGCATGTGGCTCCTGAAAAAATAAGCATCCTGGTTCACACACATACAAGAAAGGAGAGCAAGTTTATCTACTTGGGGTGTCTGTCCTGTATCCCACACTTTTCAGCTTGGCTTATGCACAAATCTCAGGGCGGATCTCTGATTTATCCTTATACACACGGAGAAGGAAACGTAGGAACAAAAGATATACAAGCTACAAATGAGTAAGAATCAGAAGAGCATTCCAACCATAACTGCCTGTGACATCCCTGCAGCCTTTCACCATGAGAAAAAGCACCTGCCACTATCTCAGTCCTCTTACTCCTTTGCATGTCGGGCCTTTCAAAGAGATGTTTCAGTGGTTTTCATCTTTAAAATGTGTTATTAGGCAGCAGGAGTTCCCCAAGGTTCAGATCTTCCAGAATTATTAACAGCTTGTCATTGAGATCAGCTGAAATATTGTGAAGCAAGAAGAATCTAAATCTAGAAATACTTAAATGTCATTATTTTCAGGACACATAGAATAAAACTGGGTTGTAAAACAACATTGGTTGTTTACTAGGCTATAATTGTGAAATGAAATGTTTGCATACAAACATGCTGTCAAAGGACCCCACCAGCTTGCACTGATTTGTTGGTCCTTCCTACACCACTCATTTCCCTAGTCCCATATTTTCAGTTGCACAGTCAGGGCAATAGCAGAGTTCAGCTCCTCTTTTGTCAGGACACTAACAAATACTTTTTAAAGATTTTTTATTTATTTTTCTTATAATGTTGGCTTTCTTTTCTAGGTATAGTCCCCATAGAATTTCCACCACCAATTCACCTGTGCACCGTCACCATAGTCCCTTGTGCTCTTCCTGTCCCTGCTTTGATCCCTGTCCCTCCCTCTCCCCTGCAGAATGTCTTTGATTTGTAGTTGTCTGTTTTTGGTTTGGTTTGTTGTGGTTTTTCTGTTGTTATTGACGTTATTATTTATTTTCCTTGATCTCCTACATTCCTCTTATAAGTGAGACCATTTGGTATTTTTCTTTTGCCTTCTGACTTATTTCACTGAGCATAACCCCTTCACGCTCATGTTTCTGCAAATGGCACTAGTTTGTCTTTTTTGATTGCTGAATAGTATTCTATTGGGTATATGCACCACCTCGTCTTGACCCAGTCATCTATTTTGGGGCATTTGGATTGATTCCAAGACTTATCTTTTATAAATAGTGCTGTAGTAAACATCGGGGCGCATATATTCGTTTGAATTAATGTGTTTGTGCCCTGTGGGTAGATCCCTAGGAGTGGAATTGCTGGGTCATATGGTAGCTCCATTTTTAGTAGCCTGAGGAACCTCCATACAGCTTTCCATGGTGGTTGGGCCAGCTTGCACTCCCACCAGCAGTGTGGGAGGGTTCCTTTTCACCACATCCTGGCCAACATCTTTAGTTTAGACACTAACAAATTTTAATGACTAGAATTTAAACAAATACAAGTTTTATCAGAGAAGGTCATTTTCATTTCAATCTGAAACAAAGACTATTTCAATCTGAAGTAGTGACAGCACAAACGAGGTGTAAGGAATACTTGTCAAGCCAGTGAACACACGGACATCAGATGTACATCTGGAATTAAACTTTCTGAAGTGCCAAGACAGCAAGTCATTTGTTAATTTTGTGCAGGTGAGGCCCACAATAAGTAATAATTCTGAGATGGTAATAATCATAAACACAGAATAATGCTGGCAAGTGGCTTCTGGTCTATGTTTCTTTGGGAACAAATGAAAGTTTTAAGTTTTAATCCTACTCTTATGGTTCATTTTGAAGAATGCAGAGATGTTCTATTAAGTTGTAGCAAATTTCAGCCCCAATAAGTGCACATTGCAGGGACAATGATTTTTCTCTTGTCAAATATGAACTACTTCAACACAGAAAATAATGTCAGTGAAGGCGAGGCCATCAGACGCAGCAAAAGAAACGGTCTTTGGCAAAGCGGGATGGATAATGGAGGCTTATCTGGGCAGCAGCAATGGTGTCGCAGGGTACTCGGGTCCCTGCTGCCAAATACAGTCCCGGGCCTATTCTAAACTTCAATCCACAAGTCCCCGGCCAGAACCCAGCAACAGGTGGCAGCACAGGGAGAGGAAGCCTTTTGGCTGATGCTGACTGCAATCGCTGAAGAGATAAAAGACAGTGTGTGTGAAATAACCTCTACAGTATGTGTTAAAAATAAAAACTGTCGCTTATCATGCATCATCGTTTGCACTTACTGTAGGAATCTTAGAGGCTTTAGAACAGAAAACACAGGAGCCAGACACAAGGGTCAGCCCTGCAGTCTGATCACTTACAATGTGAGGTGCATTTCCCCAGAGGGTGGGGTGCCACCAGGCTTTGACATGGCTAGGAAAATGGGAGTAGACTTTAACCCTTATTGAACCACAATTCGTAATACTTTTTTTCTGAGTTTCCCATCCAGTTCTTCTGTCTCAGTCTCAGCAGCTGGGCTGGCTTTGGTCTAAGCACAAGCGCCAGGGGAAAGATGGAGCAGGCAGGTTCTGATGGGATCAGTTCTTCCCTGGTACCAACCAGAACTCTGATTTGGAGGGCCAGGAACCTCTTTCCGATTTTAACAGCAGCAATAACTTGCTAATTTATTGCACATCCAAAAGATCTTGACCTGTCACCAGCACAGTCAGTGGCTACGTTTTCTAAAACAGAACAACAAGCAGGAGTTGCGGGTCCAAGGGATACACAGTGCACTTCCCTGCGAGTTGTAAAGAGAAGGGGCTGGCCAACCCAAGGTTTGTAAATCAGGGGCTACCAGTCCTTAAAACACCCCAGACTCGGGCCTCTGGTAACTGCCAACAAACCCTTCCAGTTTATCTTCTGCAACCTTACTTTTGCCAACAGTTCCAAGGGTAAAGCCTGCAAGTAGCGCCATCCAGCCGGTGGTAGTAAAACCTAGTTAAGGAGGC
The DNA here is from genome assembly GCA_019455555.1 of Galemys pyrenaicus. Classification (NCBI taxonomy): domain Eukaryota; kingdom Metazoa; phylum Chordata; class Mammalia; order Eulipotyphla; family Talpidae; genus Galemys; species Galemys pyrenaicus. The sequence goes on along the minus strand of JAGFMF010011662.1, from coordinate 1,125,697 downwards.
CATTATCTTTGACAGGTCTAATTTACTGACACCGTTAATAGCTAATTAACACATTAAGGTGCTGAGGCATGAACATATTTACTTAGAAGTTCTCTGAAGTATAATTTATAGTCCGTTCTCTTGGAAGAAATGGCAAACATTCCCACTAAGAAAGATAGATGGCATATAGTAAAATGAGTCTCAACTGAAGTTCAAGTAGTGCTTTGAAGGGAATATGGGTTAGCAATAAACAGAAATCACCAGCTCGTTCAACTGTAAAATCTTCAATTAGTAAAACATAGTACTTTAAATTTTATGCAGTCTGTTGGAGGCAACCTTGACGGTGTCCCTTAAAGGTTAAGTGTTTTCCAAACGATGTGTACTGTGGTTTCCACTTCAAACCAGCAAAAATGAAAATATCCACTTGGTGGAGACAATTCCCTAGTAGTACAAGTGCTGGCTGCCGGACTCAAAGGGAGAGGAAGAACACGCTTCTAGTAGCTCTGTGTTCTTTTTGCAAATCCTCTGAAGGAAGGGTGTGAGGGTGGCAGGCATGAAGTGTGACTTTCAGCTCTGGTTCTAGTTCCCAGCTGTGTGGCCATGACTTAACCTAACGTAACTCTGAGCCTTGATTTTCTCACCTGGTAAACAGCCATAACAGCACTTACTTGACAGGATCAATAATATAAATTCTGGTGAGTGGGAAGAAACTCATCGAAACTTCCCTTCATGATACCAACAGTGAGGCCAAGCAGAAATTAGCCTTGGAGTCCGAACATGACATAGCACTAAAGCTAGACATGCAGCATTTCTCGGCTTCACTTTTTTTATAGAAAAACTGGGGTACAATGGCACCTCCTGACAGTGAGAAATCAGCTCGGACCTCATAGAGGAAGCTCAGAATAGTGACTCCATCACCTGCACTGAAAGGCTTGTTTTTCTGCCTGAGACTAGGCGTGAGAGAATCCTGAGTCTTCTCTGTCCCTGTTTGTACTTTCTCAATCCAGAGCTTCTGCCTGGTTGAAGAGGGGAGGGTCAGTCTGCTCGGGTCAGGGGTCACCGTACCCCATGGGAATTTGGCCTTCTCCCACCACTTCAAAGGCAATGCCAGGATGTCCCCATGCCATGAGGTTAGCCTCAGAGCCCTGGGAGTCCACAAGCAGAGGGCCTGTTCCAGGACGTTCCTTTTGTAGGTGGCGGGAATCCACTCCTCTGTATGAAAATGTAGTTGTGTGAAGCCCCAAAAGTATCACTCTGGGAGACACAGACAAGTAAGCTTATCGCTCTGGGCTAGGGAATGCCTTCTCAAGACACAAAGGCTGCACAAGCAGGGAGGAAACGACTACATCTGATTACAGTACACATTTAGGGCTTCCTACGAGAAAAGACATATTTAAAAGACAAACAGTGGAGTGAGATTGTAGCACATATAGCCAATCAAGGGTTGACATCCAGAATTAAAAAAATAAATTATTTGAGTCAAAAGGAACAGTAGACACTGGCTTTAGATACAGACAACTTACCGAAGAGGGGAGAAAAATACCAATAAGTACGTATTAAGTCAAACTCACAGATACTCAGGGATAGGCCTATTAGAACGATATGTCATCCATGATAATGGATTCTTTTAAAAAGGCAGTGAGGATGTGAAGAAACAGGTTTTCTCATATACTGTTAGTGGAATATAATTTGGCAATATAGACTTAAAATGAGTATTTGCCCTGAGAATACCATTTCTCAGTATCTACAGAAATATACATGTGCACCAAGAGACAAATACAAAGATTTTCACTAAAGCACTAACAGCAGTGAAAATCTGAAAAACAGGGGCCTCCCTGGTGGCGCAGTGGGTTAAGCAACGCCCTATGAAGCAAACCACAGCCACCGCAGCACGAGTTCGATCCCTGCTGCTGGCCAGGGAGGGGACCCACATGGTGCGGCAGACCTCTCCTGCTGTGCCCGCTGCTGCCCTCAGCAGTGTGCTTCTGTTGATCTGCCTGTTCTGTTCCCCGCTCTCTGTGGTAAATCCTCTAACCCCCCACCTCTGGCCTGTATCCCAGTGCTTGTATGCATAAATAAATAAATCTTTAAAAAAAAAAAAAAAGAAAATCTGAAAAACATCCACTGTCCGATAATGAGTAAATGGTTAGTAAGCCGGTCTGTCCAGACTGACGATGCGATGAGCTCGTTCAAGAGCATTACCTCTCTACGTACTGACCCTGGAGAGAAATGTTCATTTTAAGACACTTCAGAACAATGGTAGTGAGATGCCATGTGTGTTCTAGACACATGAGCACACGGGGAAGTCCATGTGTGGGTGTACACAGACGTCCCTCTTCTCTGCTCCATTGTCAAGGAGGACTGGAATTTAACTTTTTTTTTTTTTGTAACTTAGGATATATTTTTTAAAAGATTTATTTATTTATGCATACAAGCACTGGGGTACAGGCCAGAGGTATGAGGGTGAGAGGATTCACCACAGAGAGGGGAGAGCAGAACAGGCAGATCAACAGAAGTACACTGCTGAGGGGAGCAGCGGGCACAGCAGGAGAGGTCTGACTGAGCCATGTGGGTCCCTCCCCAGCCGGCAGCAGGGATTGAACTCGTGCTGCAGTGGCTGTGGTCTGCCTCACAGTGCGTTGCTTAACCCACTGCGCCACCAGGGAGGCCCTGGAATTTAACTTTTGAGGGCCGTGACCTCCTTCCTCCTCACGATCCCACCTGCCCCAGGTCTTCATCCCCGTCCCACTGTAACCCAGATGCGTAAGGTGAAAATTTCAGTTGCTGCACCCAGTCATTTTCATGAAGCATTTATTTCTCTCTCCCTTGCCCCCCAGCTGTCCTATAGCAGGGAGCTTACCTGTCTAGCACGCGGTCTCAGGCACGATACAGTTACAGCAAAAGAATATGCTTAGGACAGTAACTGTTAACTGCATATTGTGAATGAAAGCCGCAGAAACAGTGTCCTCCCTGTTCAGAGCATCTACCTGGATGCCCTGTGGGGTGCAGGGAACTCCGCGGCCATTCAGTGGCAAGCACGGTGCCGGCTGCCTGTTTCACACAGCAGGACACAGGCCTGGTGACATCCCTCTCCAGCTGGACTCTCTCCCCTTACAGGAGGTTCCACCAAATACGACATTGAGCAACAGTTTGCTTTTCGTGGCAAGCACCATCTCAAGGGAATTAAATCTTGTCTATTTACTCAGCTCTGCAAATAAAAACTTGCAGTGCCATACAAAAAGAAAACACCCCAAATCTAGGAATAATGTAAATGAGTCCTCTTAAGTTTCAGCTGGGACTCCTCTAAGTCGGTGCCCAAAAATCATGGAAGAGAGGACTCTTGTATCGGCACAATCACTGTGACCCGGTGACTCTGCTCTGGAAACGGAACCGCCAGTTTCCTACGGGAACAGCTACCTGTTGCTCCAATGCAATAAATTCGCAGTTTGGCAAACGAGCGCGGCAGGAAGGAAACGATCTACAGTAAAGAACAGCAGGAGCGACGCTGCACTGCCGCTGAAGGTGGCACTGACTTCCAATTCCAACTCAGTTCTTTACCTTCTGCGGTGCAGACAAAGGCTATTCTTTCCCTAAAACTTGGAGGAAGTGTCAAAGCCCGGGCAGACTCGTTCGCAAACACGGTTTGGTTTTGGTTTTTTTAGGAGAGGAAAATAAATACCCGGCAATATGTTACCTGTTCTCTTGCCTACTTTTTAAAGGCCCTAAGGAGGGTCTGAAGGGAGTTCAGGACGACTCTCTGGGCCTCTGATAACGTGAGACCGGTGTAATCCGGACCGGCTCTTTGGGGGAAGGCTGGTGAGACTAGCCCCTCACTGAAACTCGGCGCCCTAACAGCCCCCAGAGAAGGGACTCCCGCAGCCAAAGCTGCTCTCTCCTCCCCCCGCTCCTGGGGGTCACCCACACCTCCCAGGTCTGTCTGTATGCCTCCCACCCCAGCTTGGGGTTCCCGCTCGCATGGACGCCCCCTCAGAACAGAGGCCCGGGAACAGAGGGAAAGGGGTGCTGGGGACTCTCCCCGACCCTTTCAGGCTCCGAGGGAAGGAGGAGCCCGGTCCCGGGGTGCTGCCGCGGGCAGGGGAGGTCGAGGGGGCGCCCCCACCAGCTAGTCGGGAGGAGCAAGGCCCGGGGCAGGGGCCGAGGGGGATGCAGACCGTCCAGCGCCAGCATGGAGGGGAAGTCCTTGCAGTTGGAGACGCCGGTGGAGTCGGTGACGCACGTCTTCCACAGGTTGGCCCAATAGGTGGCGGTGGTGATGACCGTGCCGTCGATGGTGGACACCTTCCAGTAATCGGTGGGCAGCGTGGAGGACACCAGCACCCAGCCGGAGATGGCGACCATGAAGGCGACGATCTCCGAGGCCGTGCTCGCCATGCCGCCGGCTGCAGCCGCGCTCCCGCTCGCGCTCACGCTCCCACTCGGTGCCGGGACCCCCGCGCGCCCGGCCCGGGCCCGCCCCCGCCACGCCCCCGCCACGCCCCAGCCCGCGGGCCGACGCCAGGGGGCGCGCGAGGGCCCCGAACGCGCCCTCGGGGCGGCGAGGACCCACTACGTCGCTGACGGGGTTCTCGCCTGCCTGCTGGCCCGGCGCCCACGGCCGCGAGCCACGCGGGCCAGCGCTCTCGCCTGCACCCTCGGACGCGTCGAGGGGCGCCGTGGGGCCTGTCGGAAGGGCGCTGGGGCCGACCGGCAGAGAGATGTGAAACCTGCTGTCTCCCCTCCGCCTTCCCCCTCCGCCTTCCCTCTCCCCGTACTGTTCCTCTCTTCCCTCCTCCTCCTCCCCGCCCCGTGGCAAATAGCTTGGCTCCCCGAGCACCTTGTAAAAGCAGCGCAGAAAAGCCTTTTGTATGCCTGGAAAGGCCACGGCCTGGTAACGCTGTGCAGCCCTCGGGTTGCTGAACTTTAAAGGTTTTCGTGCTGCCGCGTGTCCAGAGGGAACGCTGCCTTTCGGGTCTCCGCGTCCAGAGCTGTGTGGCACCGCAGCCTTCCAGAGCCTTCCCTCTACCTGCATCTCTGATGTCCGGCCACTGAGCTGGCCGCTTCTGCTCATGCACTACGAGGACGGGACGTGCAGAGAGAACATTTTCCCTGCAGCCCCCTCCAGCTCCCAGCTCCGTGCGTCTGCTCTGTGAAGGGGTGGTTCTCTCACGGTGCAAACTGCTCTATCTTGTTTTCCTATTTTTTTTTAAACCACTTCTACCTTTCCCACCTCATTAAAGAATAAACTCATTCATCCCTTAGTCGCTGTCTCAAGGTAAACAGAGATCAAGGTGTACTTTCAGCTCCTGAGGTCACCCATCTGGGCATGAATGAGAGCACAAAGACACTGACTTTGTTATGTTCTTATGATTCGACCTACCGAGTTCTTGCAGCTCTTAGTGTGAGCCTGGATTCACTTCTTGCCAAAAGTAACCAAAGGTCTAAAACCTATAAATCAGCCCGCTACATAAAGCTAGCTGCTAACCCCTGGTTCACAACCTTTCTGCAGGGACACTTGGGCTTGCTGTGATGGATTTCTTAATTCCCCTTTGTCACTTCTTTTTTCTTAAGCCAAATGGGTACAGAATGAAATGAGAGGTGATTAGTTATCTGCAGAGAAGAGGAGCTTGAACCGTAGACTCATCAGAACATGGGAGCCGTTAAGATGACACCCCCACGCTTAACCTATTACTGTTTGTGGCTGAGATAACGCTCAGTCCACGTTCCAGCTTCAGGCCACAGTTTGGCGCGTGATAAGATCTCCTGATTTGGTCTGGACAGCCTTTAGAAAATTTTTTAAAAAAGATTTATTTATTTATGCACACAAGAGCTAGGGTACAGGCCAGAGTCCAGGGCGGTGAGAGGATTCACTAGAGACAGAGCAAGGAGCAGAATAGGCAGATCGACTGAAATACACTGCTGAGGGGAGCAGCGGGCGAGGCAGGAGAGGTCTGCTGTGCCATGTGGGTCCCCAACCTGGCCAGGGATCGAACTCGTGTTGCAGTGGCTGCGGTTTGCTTCATAGTGTGTTGCTTAACCCACTGTGCCACCAGGGAGGCCCAGAAATTTTTTTCTTTATACTGAATCCAAAGCTCTCTTTAACTTCCACCCAAATGCTGCCTGTCTGCGTGAGACAGCAGGGAAAATGCTGCTGGATCCGCCAGCAGCTTTGGGGGGTGGGTGCATGGTGGTGCCTGTGTGAGATTGGCTGCCACACCTGGGTGAGAAGGGGACTGGTAGGGAGATGGCGGAGCATACGTGGCCACACTGCTGTTTGTTCCCCCAGCTGGCCCCAGTGTGTCTTGTTGCTCAGTTTAGGACGCCTGTACCCAAGCACATCCTTTCATCTGCCCCGCTGTTCTCGCCACTCACCTCCAGGGAGGGACTCCAAAGTGTCCTCTGTTCTTTTGTGTGATTTGCCTTTAAAGTGCTTTTAGCATCTGGTTTCTTGCCTTCCAGCATTTTTCCACTATTATTTCTATGCGCTATTCCTTTCTGAATGAACTGCCTATTTCTTATCCACTTAAGTATTTGGAAAACATAAAAAGCCATGAAGCAGAACATTCCCATGGAGTTTCCTGAAATTATGAACTGCACCAATGTTGGTTTTGTACTTTATTTCTGGCCTTGTTTGACAGTCACTTTGCTTATCTCTTCCTCGTGGTAGATACTAGAATTCTCTCTCTCTCTGGACAGATCCCTGGCTTTTGGCACAATAAAGTGATAAAGTGTAGCGTTGTGACCTTGAACACTGAGTACTCCAGTGGCTTCTGATTTATCAACAGGTTGTTTATCACTTCCACTCTTTGGAAAGAAAGGCACATTGTTTTAAAGAAGGAATGATGAAGAATCATTTGGTGTTTGAAACCCGTCTCGGAAAGTGTAATAGATAATATAGCCTTACCAATTGTACTTTGAAAATCCATAAATCCAGACTCCCACTGCCAGTGCTGCTGCCAGAGAAACTGTGAATTCCAATTTAATTTCCCACCCCCACTTAACCTCCCTCCCTCCGGTCCTCTCCCTGGGATCACGGGTCAAATAAGCCAGATCTCTGGGGTGGTCTGGTGGTGATATTGCTAACGCTCTGATGGACAGCCAGGTGGGAACGTCTTGTCTCGTGGTGGAGACTGTGCAAACAGTTCCCTTAGCAAAACATCGGGTGTACTGAAGAGGGGAAGAGTATTCATCTCTTGGCTGAAAGCTTTGAAAAAGAAAATAGTCTTTCATGTAGAGACTATAACACACAATTTCAGCTTAAAAGGGGTTTCAAATACCACAAGCCACCCATAAATTATGATCTGGGGACAGCACTGTCAGCTCTTTGGCCAGCTAGGAGAGGCTGGGGTCGTCATGCCTGTGAGCTTGATTCATTTGCTTTTATCCTTTGTCCTTTCTCTGAAGTTGGACAACCCCAAATGCCTTTCCTCTTTCCCTGCCATGCACTGCACTTTCGCTGTAGAGTTGATGTCAGAGCCCTGAAATGCCTGGTGAGAGAATGAAAACTGTTAACGTTCTTTGATACTGACTAATGTCATGTAATGAATCTGGCATTTATTTTAGAATGTTTTATACTGAAGCGCTTCCAAATCCGTTTAGTCAGAAGAAACCCAAAGATGGAGCCTCCCTGGTGGTGCAGTGGGTTAAGCACAGCACTAGGAAGCAAACCACAGCCACTGCAGCCCAAGTCTGATCCCCGGCCAGGGAGGGACCCACATGGCGCAGCAGACCTCTCCTGCCTCGCCTGCTGCTCCCCTCAGCAGTGTGCTTCAGTCCATCTGCCTGTTCTGCTCCCCGCTCTGTCTCTGGCATCTCCTCTCACCTCCTGCACCTCTGGCCTATACCCCAGTTCTTGTATGCATAAGTAAATCTTAAAAAAAAAAATCTACAGATTAACATATATTCCAACAAGAGAATTTCCCAATTATGAAAGCAAACTGAATAAAACAGATTTTCACAAAGAACTGAGAGATAAGTGACCCGTTTTCCTTTAAGATTATAGAGTCGCAAATAACCTTTGCAGTTATCTGTGAACTGATTTACAAAGTACGTTCAACTGATAAATGCTTCCTTATTTTCATTAGGATTTAGTTCACTGAAATTTTTAACTATTTATAACTAGTCTGAATTTAAATATAAGTTAATTTATAATTTACATGAAAGCAAAACAGCTGGATGGTTACCTCTCCAAATTATTCCTAGTAACATCATAATTTTTTAAAAAAGATTTATTTATTTATGCTTACAAGAGCTAGGGTACAGGCCAGAGTCGTGGGAGGTGAGAGCATTCACCAGAGACAAAGTGGGGAGTAGAACAGGCAGATGGACTGAAACACACTGCTGAGGGGAGCAGTGGGCGAGGCAGGAGAGGTCTGCTGTGCCATGTGGGTCCCCTCCCCGGCGGGGGATTGATCCTGCGCTTCTGTGCAGCCGATGCTTCATAGTGTGGTGCTCAACCCGCTGTGCCAGCGGGAGCCCATCTAGTAACATCATAATTAACAATAATTTGGTCTTTCCAAAGCAATGTGGTTTTTTTCCCGTTATGGAAACTACCGATTTATCAATTAATACATTTAACATAAAATCATTTAATGTCTTAAAATATTTTCTGAACTTTTCCACTTTGGAGACCTAAGCCACTGAGATTGGCATTGGAAGTTATTTCTTTGGCTTTATTATGGTTAGAAAGGAAAAACAGAGGATCCCCCACACACACCAGGCTTGTTCAATAGGAGTAAAAACCAGTTTAGCCGACTGAACAGGAGATTTGCAGAAAGTCTTTACTTGAGATTCTGCTCACCTGCCAAGCAGCACAGGTGTGCCTTTCAACAGCTCCAGGACTTTCTAAGCCTCAAATTTGGTCTCAGTATACATTAGCTCCTTCCTAGATTCCAGGAAAGTGGCATGTTGCTAATCAGGTGGAAAGAACTGCAGTCTGATAAAAAATAGAATTAACTGGAAGACCTTCCCAGGAGCCAATATTGTTACACATGTTAAGGAAGACATTGATGCCGGTATCAGCGTGTCTGTGTTTTTTCCCTTGCATTTTCGCTAACATGCTCAGTTTATCTTAATGCTCTATAGTAATTCTATGCTACTTGTAATCTCCTCAGCATGAATGCTACAGAGTGGTAGGGGTAGTTACGAGACTGAAAACCCATGAGGATCTTTGCATCACTATTCTTATAGAATTTTTTAAAAAAGATTTTATTTATTTATGCATATAAGAACTGGGATATGGGCCAGAGGTGGGGGATGAGAGGAGTCACCAGACAGAGTTGGGGAGCAGAACAGGCAGATGGACTGAAACACACTGCTGAGGGGAGCAGCGGTTGAGGCAGGAGAGGTCTGCTGTGCCATGTGGGTCACCTCCCCGGCCGGGTATCAAACTCACACTGCAGTGGCTATTGAAGCCCCACAGTGTGTCGCTCAACCCCTTGCACTACCAGGGAGACCCTAGATATTTTAGATATATAATTTTCTTTTGCAAATTATAAGCAAACAGTTGCCTTGTTTTGTCATTTGGCCCCCTCTTTGGCTGTATTTGCATTAAGAATACTTTAACAGGTGCTACAGGCTGGTGCCATTTATCTTGTGAGTTTGTTTTTTTTTGTGCATTCATTAAAAACACGCTAGTTCCCAATTCTGGTGTCTTAGGGTCATCTAAGGGCCTATTAAGAGGTAAGGTATGAGCTCCAGCGACTCACAGCTGATGTCGTGAATGCCCCTCCCATCTGGAATGACTCTCCCTTGGGATGATGGAGACTTCCAGGGCAGGCAGATGCATTGATTGTATTTGTCGTACCAGTAAACATCTTATGAGGATTAATTCAACCTCTCCCTCCTAGGTTGGGCAACAGGTAAATTTATATATGTTGGGCAAGCTTATATTTCTCTGAGTTGCCGTTTCCTCATTTATATAATGAAGAAATTATTCTGGATGGTGCGTAAGACCATTTATTTTTTTTTTAAAGATTTATTTATTTATGCATACAAGCACTGGGGTACAGGCCAGAGGTGTGGGGGGGTGAGAGGATTCACCACAGAGAGCAGGGAGCAGAACAGGCAGATCAATGGAAGTACACTGCTGAAGGGAGCAGCGGGCAGGGTCTGCTGCACCATGTGGGTCCCCTCCCTGGCCGGTGGCAGGGATCGAACTCATGCTGCAGTGACTGCGGTTTGTTTCATAGTGCGTTGCCTAACCCACTGCGCCACCAGGGAGGCCCCGTAAGACCATTTAAACTCTAAAAGTCTGTGAGCCTATGGTCCCTAATGAACTGGACCAATCAAAGACAAAATCAGGAGACGAGAGCTAAGAGTTTGCTTTTGGTGACTTCAACTCCTTTCTTCCCATTCTCCCCTTTGTGGCTCTCTTTGGGGTGTATGTGTATGCATATGGGGGAGGCACTTGAGCATAATGCGCTCAAAAATCTCTATGGGTAATGTTATTATCAACTTTTTGGGATTCGTTGTAAAATTGTGATAACGCTCGGTGGTTGAGTCACTTAGGAAACAAGGTGCTCTACAAGTCAGAGGACAGCAGGGACTGGAAAAACTAGCTGCGTGTGACCTTAGGCCGGTCACCCGATCACTCGCACAGCATCTGTCCTTCGGCTATAACGTGGGGTAAATAATTGCTTCTTTCAAAGTTATTGTGAGGATGAGAGGTGGCGTTGATTAAGAATCTGAAACATAGAGACAGTCAATAAAAGTATTATTTGGTTCTCACATGCTCTTTTATTTGCCTCATGTTAGAGTTATAAAACTATATTTTTCCATAAAAGTGGTTTCAGGGCCTCCCTGGTGACGCAGTGGGTTAAGCAACGCACTATGAAGCAAACCGCAGCCACTGCAGCACGAATTCGATCCCTGCTCCCAGCCAGGGAGGGGACCCACATGGTGCAGGCAGACCTCTCCTGCCTCGCCCGCTGCTCCCCTCAGCAGTGTACTTCAGTTGATCTGCCTGTTCAGCTCCCCGCTCTCTGTGGTGAATCCTCTCACCCCCCACACACCTCTGGCCTGTACCCCAGCGCTTGTGTGCATAAATAAATAAATCTTTTAAAAAAAAAAGTGGTTTCAATCAGAGTTAAACTGTCAGGCAGAAAGTGATTAGGGATGAACTATGTGTCAACCTTAAATACAACAGAGTATCCAGTAGTGCCAATGAAGAATGGTACCTGAGAACAAAAAGAGAGAAACCAGGAGGTGAGATAGAGATTAGTGGTGGGGGGAGCGATGGCGTTGGGGTGGTGGCGTGGGTCAAAGAGGCATGAGAAATAAAACTAGACAGCAGTGACACATGAAAAGGAGAGTGAGGTGACTAGAAAAGCAAAGAGAAGGAGAAGAGCAAGAAGTAAAGAGGTAAAGAAGAGGTGGGAAAACACAGGGTGGGTGTGGGTGTGGGCGACTATCGGAGAAGGGTGACTGTCTTCCCGCACTGGGGAAGAGCGGCGAGTTGTTTCCACATCATATGTTCAGGTGCCTGTCACCAGCGAAGAGACTTTTCTCTCTTCCAGTTCCTCAGAAGAGAGCAGGTGAGAAGTTTACTTCAAAAGGGTTAGGAGTTCCATTTGATTCGCTACTGGTGAAAGTTCCAGAAGTTTAAAATGAATTCGTAAGGCGTCAAAAAAGCAAATTCTTACAAAGGATACCCATAAACAAATAATTATGAGTTTTTTTTAGGGTACATTTTAGGTCCCGGTCACTATCCTAAGTACTTCCCTTGTCTAATAACAACCCTGTGCAGTCAGTACTGTGTCCACTCCCATGGTTAAGATGAGAAAGCAAACCCCAGAGAGATTAAGTAACTTGCTCTGGAAGGAGGCAGAGGCAGGGGTGCACTGAACCGATTCGCTTCCAGTCTATACTTCCGAGAGACAGCTCTCGGCCATTGGTGTAGTCAGCAAAAATCCACCGAGTCTATCAACAAACATACTCACAAAATGAGTTAAATCATTCTAGATAACGTGTATAAATTGTTACTTTTCAGGAGAATGGCTCTTATAATGGGAAGTATTGGAATGGGATACCCAAAATCCTTATTTCATTCCACGGTGTGACCATATCTTGTAATAGATGACGCTCGTTCACGTGCTCTTTGACTCTGTCTTGGCAGTGCTGACTCAGCCTGCCAGTCTGTGTCTGGAGCATTTTTCCTTCAATGTGTGTGTGGATGTGTGTGTGCAGAAGCATGGGCATGTTGGTATGTGGGTAGTGCGCGCATACATTATTTGAATATTTTTTGGTCCATTGCTTTTTGTTTTTCTCCGCTGGCCTCCTCTTACCTGATTATCAGAGAAAAACAGGGGTGTGGGGTGAGAACAGTTTGGAATGTCACACTGAGGTCCGGGGGTGCGTGCGTGCGTATAGAAGTGTGTGTCTCTTACAGAGACCGAGCTGAAAGGACCACAGCATGACCTGATAACCAAGGAAGATGAATCCTCCAACATGGGTGAGGAGTAAAGGTGCGGATGTAGGCAGTGGTGAGGGGCTTGTATGCACTTGTATGCTATGTCAAGGATCGCCGGAGGTCCCCATGAGGCCTCCAGACTGAGCGTGGATCGAAAGCACAGTAATGGTTGCTGTTGTTCTTGTGTGTTTAGGGCAATGAGGAAATGGTGCAGTACAATGACCTGAATTAAGCATTGAGGTCATGTCAGCGTGACCAATTTCTTGTGCTTTTCTGCTTTAAAATGTTGAAAAATAAACCTGTAGCCAGAATCACCTCACCACCAAATATTATGTTTTCAGTGTTAGCTGTGCCAAAAATACAACTTTCCTTGCCCACTGAGTTTTGCCTTCCATTTCTTCTTGGGTGGAAGGCAACCCCAGCTGCCATGGAACTTGCTGGAGAGGCCTTTTAGTAAAAGATTGAGAAAACAGAGGCAGTCAGAGGCTGTTGAACATCTCTGACACTCAGGACCAATTACTGTGGCCAGATACTGTGGGTGATTTTGACTTATGGGGACTCAGAGATGGGGAAGCCAGTGGAAAAGGCTGGGACTCAGTCATGAAATGCTCAGACAGCCCATGTAATTCACTCAGTCTTAGTTCCCATTTTTAGAACAGCAATGTCCATTCGTTAAACCAACTCAAGTACATGTATTCGGTGTCTGTAACGCTCCAGGCCTCCCCCCGTACATTGTTGATGTGGTGAACAAAACAGACGAAATCTCTGTCCTGTAACTTAACAGTGGTGAGGAGGGAGAAGCCGTGTAGTCTGTGGTGTGTGGCCTGTGGTGTGCTGTGCTGTGGAGAGGAGGGGTAAAGGAAGACAGAGGATGGGAGCCCCCCTGCTCAGGTCCCTACCTGTGCTATTGGTGGCGAGGGTGGGACAAAGCCAGGGGGAGTAGGTTCAGAGGCACATGGGAGGCAGGGGTGAGCTTGTGAGAGTAAACGGCTCTTTAAAGAAGTAGAATCTGAGGCCTCCTGGGTGATGCAAGGGGTTGAGCACCACACTGTGAAGCATCCACAGCCACTGCAGCACGAGTTGGATCCCCGGCCAGGGAGGGGCCCCACATGGTGCTGCAGACCTCTCCTGCCTCTCCTGCTGCTCCCCTTGGCAGTGTGTTTTAGTCCATCTGCCTGTTCTGCTCCCCACTCTGTCTCTGGTGACTCCTCTCACCCCCCACACCTCTGGCCTGTACCCCAACTCTTGTATGCAAAAATAAGTAAATCTTAAAAAAAAAAAATAAAGAGTTAGGGTCAAGGAAGGCTTTTCTTCTTGATGTTTTAAGATGAGTGAAATGACCACTTTAGTGCCTCTTGCTGGCTTGTTAGGTACCTTTGTGTGAGGTCAAAACCCGTGTCCTTTCCTCTGTGGCTGCACTCCCTCTCCAGAACTCACAGCTGTGGACCAGAGCGTGGGCACAGGGTCCTGTGAGTGTGGCCAGGCCTGCTGACTACTTCATCACACCCTCTCCCCCAGTGCAGTCAGTGCTTAACTCCTATGTGCACGTAGTCGAGATGCCTCTCTTCCATTTATGCTCATGTCTGTTTGACTTCGTACTCAAACAGGTCTCTTAGTGTGATGTCACTTTAGAACAATGCAGTGTTTTACAGTTCTAGAATACTGGACTTAGAAGGCACTTTAAGAATGAATTAATTCAACATTTTTCAGTTATAAAGGCTGGCATTCACGAGGGACTTCTTGTCTATTGTTATAAAGTATATCTAGGAGTAGTAGATCAAGGGGGATAGCATTGTGTAGTAGTCTCTGAAAATGTGTGAGTTTGAAAAATTATCCACATTTAGTGCAGAAGAAAAGGCTGTACTGGAAGCAAGATTTCAATATCTAAATTCGAACACAGTCATGTTTCATACAGATTCTCTTCAATGATATATGTGTGCTAATACGATATTTACAAGTATATTACTAGGAGGTTTTCATTTGCAGTTAATGCAGCGTTATCTCTATAAATGGCTTTGGAGAGCAGCATAAAAAGAAAGGAAATAACAATGAAATTGTATGCTGATAATATGGAATAGGTAGACAGATAATAGGCACACCTTTTTTTTTGGTTCAAAGCAATAGCTGTTTCTATGTTTGACTTAGGGTTGGTGAAGAATTAACAAAAAGATCGAAAGAGCAAGGTTAATGTCATGGTTTGCCTGTGACTTAAAACTGCCACACCTCTGGGACGTCAGGCATAAATCTTTCTGACAAACAAATATGCACTAAGTCAACTACCTCCCCACATAGAATCCACCCATGTATCATCCTTTGGAGTTCAGTGAAGCTTTTTGTCCCAATCAAAACATCAGATGAAAGATTATATTGTAATTTTTGACATGGTAAACAAAGCAGTGAGTGAAATTTGGTTAAGCTATTTGAATGATACTCTGCTTGTTAGTTTTCTGTTTATGCTATTGTAGTGGAGAAAAGCAAATAATGAAAGTCCATTGTATGATGCTAGTTTTCAGATGTGAGTGAAAGGTCCAAATAGATGACAGCGTGGAGGTAATAAAACTGAGCGTCTCATGGGCATTTGAGAAATCATCACGAATTTCACTTGATTAGTCAAAAAGGATAAATGACTTAATATATTGGGTGAAATGTTAAGCATAAACTCTCAAAAAAATTTCCTAATTTTTGTGATCTCTTTCAAGTAAATAATCTCAAATGAAAACATGATCCTTTCCAATTTTAATCTTGCGGAAAGACAGAGCCTAACTCTTCAAATGAATCCTCCAATAACTGCTATTTTTGTCTTCTAAATCTATGGTATATTCAGCTATAAATAATATATTTAGCGAATTTTCTACAGATGGTTTGAAACCCCACACAGGAAAGGTGGTAGGTGTGCTTCTTGACTTGTTTTGCTCTGTTTGTAAGCAGACTTGACTATGGATAACCTGCCAGGAAGAGCCACAGTGCTAATTTGACTCACAGATCATTGTCATGAGTTTCTTGTATCCTCTTTCGCAACAGCCAATTAACCTTGACTTTCAAGACTTACTATTTCACAGATGTAGGGAAACCAAACTTAGGGATCAGCAGCTCCACCACCCTACTTACTTAAAAGGGCACTGTTCTTTTCCCCTAACTATCTGGAAACCGGTCAGCCTCAGGGTGAATTTTCTCACAAGGGTGGGTTTTAGCCCCCAGTCTGTGGGTGTTGGCTTTACATAACCACTGGACAAATGTGAATGTGTTTTTGTTTGTTTGGTTTTTCCTATAGTTACAATTATGACTCTGACTTGGATCATAATTATTCCTAATTCTTCTTGGCTATTTAATGAGTGTAACATCCTTATTATCGGTGCAATATCTTATTTCTGGTCATACAGGGCCTAAGGTGAACCACACCTGTGACGACATTTCAAAATCACATTGGCTTTGGAAATACGCACTTTGGCATTCTAAACCACATAGGCCTCCATGCCTGAAATGATGCAGCTAAGGTGCTCTCACATCCTTCTTCAATGGTGACAAAATGTCAGCTCTGTACAGTGCAAGTGTTGGCTTGGTTTTTGTCACTTCACTTGAGTGCCATGAGTGAAAACAGCACTGCCGGGCGCTGAAAGGGCAGTCGTCACTACTTTGTTAATGTGCATTTACTTGGGCCCATTTTTCTCATGAAAAAGGGAGAGGGTTGAAGAGAATCCGTAAAATTCTGCCTCACTCCAACAGCAGAGGGAGGAAATAAAAGCTTGGTGGAAAAAATCTCGGTTAGTCTCTCCTCAACAGCGCTCACCACGAGGAACAAGAGGTGATGGGAGGCAGAGGCCGAGAGAAAGAGGAGTGGAGGGAAGGTCGGCACAGAGCAGACTCGGCCAGTGGGGGGGCGGGAGGGGGAAAGGGAGAAGGGGACAGGGGGGAGGAGAGAGGAGGAGGGGGAGGGGGGTCCCTGTGCTCGTGTGGTGCCAGCGTGAGAGTCCGGCTCCCCCAGGCCCCCTTCCGTCACCCAGAGATTACCCTTCAGCTCCAGAACTGCTCTCACTCTCCTCGTCCTTCCCCCATCCCCTGTCCTCCCGCCATGTTGCCATGTTCACCGTTCGCATTTACTTGTTTGAACGGGAAGCAAAGGACAGTGACCTCCCACTGGGTCTTTCCAAATCTCTTCCGGTCCCCAACTATTAGAAAGAAAAGGCAGAACAAGTTTCTGTTTTCTCTGCATGTGGCCTGATTCCCTGAGGTCTATTCCAGGCCATGGGTGCCTGTGTTTATTTTCATGGCTGGAATTAAGCAATTTGTAGAAGGCCGGGGAGCAGGTTAATGACGAGCCAGATTTAGCATGCACACTTGCTGGTTCCCGGCGTGGCCCTGGGCCACAGGCCCACGTGGCTGAACCACGCAGCTTTCCAAATCACACATTTGGCCACTGCGAGGAGCCTCCTAAGCCCGCGTGGTGAAGAAGTTTCATTAAACATAACACGTCCAAAGGAGCCTCGGTACCAAAACCCTGTACTTTAAAAACACAGCTCTTTTGCTTTGGGACACAAAATGTGCTGTGGTAAGCTGGTCTTGTTAGTGCCGGCAGGAAGAAACAAAATTCCGAAATACATGAAATTCGTTGAACGTGCTCAAATGCTTCAGTTTTTCTGGCCCTCTCTCTGGCTGTCTCCCCCGGGACCCTGTCATGCGAATGTTACTCTTCGTGATGTTGTCTTAGTGGCCCCAAATGAGACCTTCACTTTTTAGTGTTCTTTTTGCGGGTCTGGGTGAGTTCTGCTGCTATGTCTGCAGGCTTGTTTCCCCCACCCCCCGCCTCACTCAGTCTGCATTGGGTCCCTCTCAGGTGCTTTTCTAGTCCTGTTACGGTGGTCTTCAGCTCTGTCACTTCTGTTGGAATCTTTCTAGATTCTCCCATCCTTCTCCAGGGTTTACTGGATCATCTTTAGAACCATTACTTTGAACTCCTCAGCGGGTAGTTTACTATGTCCGTGTCGTCCTAAGTCCTTTTCAGGGGTTCTGTTTTGCTCTTCCTTTCGGGAAGGTGTCGCGGTCTCCCCACTTGCCCTGGGATCCGTGCTGCTTCTGCGTACCGTCCTCCTCTCCTTCCTCTCCTGATCTGGTGCCCCATGGAGTCCAGGAGCACAGTCCCCTTTGGACACCTGAGCTAGGCATTCCAGATGCGTCCCCCGTGTGTGCTTTGCCCACTCTCCAGCTGTATTGGTATGACGTGGTGGGGCACTGTCAGTCTGGCTGTGGTGGGGTGGGTGGCCCGGTCGAGACAGGCAGCTGAGGTGGGCTGAGCGGGCAGCCTGTGGACCAGGCCGACTTGGTGCTCCGTGACTGCTCAGTGGGTGAGCGGAGCTGCCAGCTTCTCTTGGCCACAGGTGGGCAGCTTGCGGGGTGTGGCAGTGGCCTGTGGTGGTGGAGGGCATGGAGGGGTGCCATGTGAGTACATCATGGGGCTGGGCAGAGTGCCCAGCAGGCCGACCCACAGTAGTCTGGGAGGTTCTAAAATGGCACCATGAAGCTCTGGAATTGATAAAGTTGCGTGAAATTGCCAAGATGGTGCCTGCCAACATTTCCGACCTTTGGGGATTGCCTCCAAAGCACCCTGCTTCTCGGGGTGAGTGTGTGAGAGTGGTGAGTGGGCTGTTTCACTTATGTTCAGGTGCTGACTGACCAGCGTTAGTGGCTGGGACCTGGGGCCAGTGAGTTCATACTTGGGCTCCGTAAGTTGTGTTCTTAGATTTTATTTATTTGTGCATACAAGAGCTGGGGTACAGGCCAGAAGCATAGGAGGTGAGAGGATTTCCCAGAGGCAGAGCGAGGAACAGAACAGGCAGACTAACTGAAACACACTGCTGAGGGGAGCAGTGGGCGTGAGGCAGGAGAGGTCTGCGTGCCATGTGGGTCCCCTCCCCGGCCGGCAGCAGGGATCGAACTCGTGCTGCAGTGGCTGCTGTTTGCTTCATAGTGCGTTGCTTAACCCACTGCGCCACCAGGGAGGCCCATAAATTAATCTTTAAAAAAAAAAAGAAAACTAGAAATAAATCTAGTTCTTGTCTTTCTGGTTCTCTGTCACCACCGTGTGTAGATCTTCTGGGCAATGGCATTTTACAACCCTGCACAAAGAGGGACTGTGAAACTCTCAGCCTCGGTGCTAAGTTGCCACTGGAGTGTGGTCTAGGTCCTGAGCCACCAGTGACAATCAATTAGCAAGTGAAGTTTCAGTGACTGTCTTCTTGGTGATGTCATTTTACTACTAGTTAAGTCACATGATAGGGATGAATTCGTGTGCACATGTCACAGGAATAGTATTTTTGCACTTAACTACAGCCGCTGTGAAATTTAAATACTACTAGAAGCAAGTGAAGTTTGTGAAATATCATGCTATATTTCATGAGAAATTTGCGCCCTCTTTTGGATAAAAATTGTTAAGACATTTAAATGTGAACTTGATAAAGCCCTCATTAGCTTAAAAATAAACATAGGTTGTTTTTAAGACCGTGGGAAAGAAGGAGAAGAATGAATGTGATTTTTCAAAGACAGAGTTATCAGGGCTGCTAGGCAAAGACTTTGTGACTTCAAGGGAAAAACAGAACTATGAGGGACCTGGAATTAGGAATAGAGTTTTATCAAAATGTGTTGGAAAGTTTTGCCCAACGTTAATTACAAAGCAGTATTTCTTGGGGCCAGCAGTGATAAACTTGCCCCCCTCTAGAAATTCTTAAGTTTCTTTCTTTTTTAAAAAATTCTTAGATTTCTTTTGGACAAGGATAAATTATTCCTGGGGTGATCTTTCTGCCTGGATAAAGGATCTCGAGAAATGCTCTCAGATTTGAGAAAATAAAGATATCTGGGGGGGACATTTTGAAAATTGTGTTCCTTTTTCTTCAACCAAACATCTTGATGGAGTGTCAGTTTCACTGTCTCTCTTTCCACCATTGCATTCCATTCTCAACCCACAGCTTTCTAGTTTGCTACCTTTTCCTCCCCATGCAAACACCACACCACAGGCAAAGGTGGTAGGTGGTTGTGTGCTGTCTGACTTTGCGCACGTTTCTTGCTGAGCCCTTCCTTCCCTTGTGAGACCTCTCCTTGCTTTTGACACAGTTGCCTACTCCCTCCTTTGTGAAGTCCTTCCTTTGGCTTCCATGACCCTATTCTCACTTTGATTTCTCTATCCTTCTCCTTTCTGGGCTGCTATCCCAGCATTCTGTGCTTGGCATGTACCTCTCAAATTATGCTCTTTTCCTGAGCAAACTGGTGACTCCAACGTAGGATTCCCTGACCCAGCCCTTCAGGTTTCCAGCCCCTCCTATTAGATGTCTTCTTTCTCATCCTGACTGTTCACCACAGCTTCCCTCTTTTTCCTTCTGTTTCTTTACGCTGATTCATAGAAACTTATTTGTTTGTCTACCCACACACCCTGAAGCAAGTCATGAATCATCAGGTGTCATCTTGGACCCCTCTCTTCCCTTTATAAACATCACCCCATTGAGTGGACTCGATCCATATACTATCATTGCATCATTCCACATCTCTTTATCCACACCACTCTTCCTGACTCAAACCTATCTACCTTTTATGTCCCTAGCATAATGGCCTTCTGGCTGGCCTCTCTGCCTCCAGCCTCATTCTAGCCCCCACCCTATGATTCTCTAAATGATTTTCCCAGAAGGTCCTCTTCCCCTTTTAAAGTGCGTTCCTGGCTCTCTGTGACCCTAGGTTGCAATCTTTATATTTGACCATGACGTACGAGACAGCCCGGGACTGACTATCTCCTATCATGAATCACTTCGGAGTACTCTGCTGGGGTCCTACCAAAAATATTTCACAGTGTTCCTCTGTCTTTTTGATCAGTCTGGAGAATTCCTTTTCATTAACTTTTTAAGGTTAACTCCTTCCTACTCCCGCAGCCTAGTCTTAGCATTCTTTCCTCATCTCTCTTAGTGACATAGTTCTATTATGGCTTTAATGCTACAAATTTGAGTTTATAGCTGTTTTTCTGCTGGACTTTGGGCTATTAGAGTAAATACAGATTCTTATTCATTCTCCTTGTGGTTGTAATCTTATAACTATTATTAGCTATCATTTATTGAATAGGGAATTCAATACCAATTATTGAATCGGGGAAAAACTGAGGCTTGGATGTATTAAGTGAGTCACTCAAAGCCAGATGTCCAGCTGGTGGCAGAGCTGTTAATTGATCCTGGGGGTTTTATGATCTAAAACCTATGCTATTTTCCAAATAATGCTCTGCAATTTAGAGATTTCCTGGTAATAGAACTACTACTACTCATAATTAGATTACACATTACTGTGAATCAAGCATTATATTAAATGATCTATATGATGACCATTTTCTAGAGAATTGAGAATTGCTTTGGTTTCAATTCTTTAACCGCTTGATACAAAGCTTTTTAAAAAAATTTTACTAAAGACTTTCACAAATTTGACAGAAACATAGGTAAAAGCAAAAAATAGGTAGATCAGATGACCCACAAAACCTTCCAAAACTAAAACTGTAGATTCTGCATTTTCTTTTTGACTTTCTAAACATACTTTCTTAAGTTTATTTTATTAATAAGCATGGAAGTACATTCATACGCTAATAACAATTTTCCTCCTTCTCTACTGAGAGCGATAAAAAAGCAAACCCAATGTTTTCTCATGTTTTTTCTGGTGTAGCTTATGTAACAGATGCTGATAATTGCTGGGAAGCTGATTGGAATGAAAAGAAATACAGCTTACTTGTCATGGAATTTAAAGGCTAGTGGAGGGGACCCACATTACTTAAGTGATCCCTTCAATGACCGCGTAATTATGAACTGAAGCAGATCGTCTTGAATAAGGGACTACTGTACTGTGAACTGTATAACGAGAAGCTGACCTT
Source organism: Galemys pyrenaicus (assembly GCA_019455555.1). NCBI lineage: Eukaryota > Metazoa > Chordata > Mammalia > Eulipotyphla > Talpidae > Galemys > Galemys pyrenaicus. The sequence goes on along the minus strand of JAGFMF010011662.1, from coordinate 1,104,428 downwards.
TGCTCTAGGTTAATGTCCCTGAGGAAATGACTGGATTTGCAGCTCCATGAGTGAGGTATAATACTCAGGCATGGTGTGGGAGGGGAGCCGCACAGACAGAGCAACAATCTGTAGGGACCCGTGTTGGGAGGAAGTCAGAGGAAACTTAGTGCTGAGGGAGGAGTGGATCTGGAGCTGCCGCCAGCACTGCGGGACCTTGAAGTCTCTGCAGAGCATTTGGGCATTTGCCCTTCGCCTGCATCACCTGAGCTGTGCCCCATTCCTCCAGGCTGTGACCCTTACAGGTAAGATCTTGCTTTCCCATGTCTTTGCCTACAACTGGTGGGCACGAATGGTGCTCTGTGAGTACTTCTTGGTTTATTTGAGTTAAAGATTTTCACCTTCTTATACATCTAGAATTATTGGAAGGGCAGACTGATTGATCTTTCAAGGGCTTGAATTAATCAGTCAGTTATTTATTGCCTCAGCAGAAAGTAATTCTATAAAGCAATATTGATTCTAAAGCGATTGGAAGACTAGTTCTTTCTCTTAAAAATCTACCTGTTGGGCCTGCCTATGGGTGCAAGGAGTTAAGTCTCAGCACTATGAATCCATAGCCACTGCAGCACGAGTTAGATCCCTGCAGTAGGCCAGGGAGGGGACCCACATGGCGCAGCAGACCTCTCCTGCCTCACCCGTTGTTCCCCTCAGCAGTATGTTTCAGTAGATCTGCCTGTTCTGCTCCTCACTGTCTCTGGTGAATCCTCTCACCCCCCACCCCATACACACACATCTGGCCTATACCCAGCTCCTGTATGCATAAATAAATAAAATAGATCTTTTTTTTAAATCTACCTTTTCCTCTACATTTTATGAAAGTTTATAAATAGATAGCAATACTGGAAGAATTTTACAGTGAAATCCGTTCCAGTGGATTGAATTATGCCCGCCACCAAAATTATATTTTGAAGCCCCAATCCCCAAAGTGACTGTATTAGGAAAAAGATGGTAGAGGGTAATTAAGGCTAAGAGTGGGCCCTGATCTGATAGAACAGGTGGTCTTTTAAGAGGAGGAAGAGCAGGCTCTCTCTCTGCCTTGTGCAGACACCGCGGGAGCAGGCCGTCCGCAAGCCGAGGAGCATCCTCCCCAGACAACAGCCATGCTGCGCCTGCTCTTGGACTTCAGTCTCCAGAACTGTGAGGAAATAAATTCCACTTGTTTAAGCCACCCAGGCTATGACTTGTAATGGCAGCCCAAGCTGACTACTACATTTACATGCTGATTCTTCTCTCTCTTTCTCTTCCCTGTCTTCCTGTAACCATCCTGCAGAATTTATTTTGGGGGGAGTATTGGAGAGTACATTGACTATTATCAGTTCAGCTTCTTCTAAATACAGTGTATGTGTCATCAGCTAGAGAGAAACTTTTTCTTTTACAGTAAAATTTACACAGAATAAAATGCATAAATATTAGATAGAAACTTAGCAACTTTTGACAAATGAATACATCTTTGAACTAAAACAAAACCTTATTAAGATATAGAATATTATCATCTCTCCAGAAATTTCCTTCCTATCTTTTCCCAGTCAATCCCCACCCCTCGTTTTCCTTATCTTTTCCCCACAGTAGATTAATTTTGTTGGTTCTAGAATTTATCTAAATGGAATGAAAACTATGTACTCTTTTGTAGAAGGCGTCTTTCATGTAGGAAATTTCTAAGATTCATCCACGTTGTTGAACATGTGAGTAGTGCATCTCTTTTTCTTTCTTGCTATTTATTTATATACTGCTAAGTATTAATCCATTACCTGGGGAATCATAGTTTCTTTATCCCTTTCTCTATAGATGAACAAGTTAAACTGCTGTGAACATTCTCTGTTTTTGTGAATACATATTTTCATGCATAAATATCTAGAATGAAATGACTAGGTTATAGAGAGGTATATGTTATGAATGAAACTAAATTTGTTGCCTGACTTTTTTCCTGAGTGTGTTGTTTTACATTCTCATTAATGATGTATCGGGGGATTCACCTCCTCTACATCTTTGCAACAGTTGGTGTTATCAGCCCTTTGTTAGTCCTTTACTTTAGTGGGTATGTGGCTTTAATTTTTTATTTCCCTGGTAACGGATGATGTTGACGCTGTCTTTGTGTACATGTTACCCATTCAGCTACTTCTTTTGTGAAGCATCTATGAAAATCTTTTGCTCATTTTTTGTTGGCATAATTATCTATTATTGTAGGAGTTCTTTATGTAATCTAGACACAGATCCTTCGCCAGATACATGTTTAGTGGTTTAGTGACTATTTAGTCTTCGGTATGTGGTTTTGTAACAGGGTGGTCCCCAAGGAAAGGAGAGGTTCCAGGTTTCCTGCCCCACCCAAGTAAGGTGAAGCTGAGCAGGGAGGAGGAGCAGCTGGAGAGAAGAAATGAAGAGAGATGGAGAGCAAGAAGGAAACCTGGAGGAGCCACATGGAGCAGGGAGACATGTGAAGAAATTGCACTTGCTACTTGGCCTTGGATTTGTACCAGGAACTTGGGGGACATAAATAGAAACTTGAAACAGACATGGGTGAGAGACCCATGGGAAGGTTAAGAATGGCAGCCTTTGTCTTGATTTTGGTTTTGCTCTTTTCCTTCCAGGCTTATCTGTCCCCTTCTGCCCCCTTCCTTTCTGGGTCCCTACTAGGAGGTGCCTTAGACTTGTAGCAAGCTTTTGGGCCTCAGCAGTGCTCCTTTGGCTGGACATTTGCCCACAAGGGGATGAGTAACTGGGTGTTTTGTATGGAAACTATTTTAGCTTTCTTTCCCTCCTCTTTACTGCACATCAATCGTATTGCACGTTAAGACCTTTTCATTAAAGGTCTTATGCACTAGAGTATGTTTTGTCTTGACACGGTAGGTGGCAGAAACTATTTAGAGTGGGCAGTTTTGGGGATTCTGGGGTACCCTTCACCATGACCAGTGCAATTTGCTATTTTCTTTAAGTTGGTTTAGTGAATGTTTAGTCTTCAGTATGTGGTTGGTTATTTTATTTTGATGATCAGAAGTTTTAAACTCTGATGAAGTCTAATATGTTAGACTAACTCTTCCAGTTATTGCTTTTCATGACCTCTTTTAGATACTTTATCTACCCCCATGTCATGAAGATGTGGTCCTATATTTTTCTCTAATACTTTATGGCTTTAGCATTTCTATTTAAGTCTATGATCCACCTTAAATTAATGATAGTGTGTTTGGTGTGGGTTGAAGGTGAAGGATAATTTTTCTGATCCATAGTTATGAGTTCCCATTTATTTCAGTGCCAGTCATATAAATTCTCAGTGTGTTGCCTTTTCCATCTTTGTTAAAAATCAAATTCTTATTTGTGCACGTCTACTTATCTATCTTTTCAAAAAGGTAAATACTGAGCAATCAACATCCAGAAAATTCCTTCTTAAATATAATCTCTTTACTAAACCTTGACACACCAAAATCTGGATAAGAAGTCCGTAAGGTCAATATAATGGCTTCTAATAATTTGAATAATAATAAATGAAACCCTGTAATTTAAATACATTTATGTACATTATATATATATACATATATTAATGAAGTGCCATTGTTGTACAGCCTTGTTCAATTTTTTAATAGTCTAGCATTCCTCTCTCAGGTACGGTCACCCTAGCCTAGCTCTCCCACTACCAAAGCACCATAAGCACCACATTTCACTGTGTTCTTCCCCACCTTTCTCACCCCTGCTCCCCTCCCTCTACCTCCAACCTTCTGATTGCATGACTCTATGAGACCCTATGACTTTATTTTTTTAAAGATTTATTTATTTATGCATACAAGCACTGGGGTACAGGCCAGAGGTGTGTGGGGGGGCGAGAGAATCCACTAGACAGAGTGGGGAACAGAACAGGCGGATCGACTGAAACACACTGCTGAGGGGAGCAGCGGGCACAGCAGGAGAGGTCTGCTGTGCCATGTGGGTCACCTCCCCAGCCGGGGGCAGGGATCGAACTCGTGCTGCAGTGGCTGCGGTTTGTTTCATAGTGCATTGCTTAACCCACTGCGCCACCAGGGAGGGCCTGAGACCCTATGACTTTAAAGTATGAATCAGCTTCTCTCACTTTCAGGGGTTTCACATTCGTACTGGAATGTCTATTGGAATCCTTATTTGAAAATGAGAGGGACCTTAAACTTGCAAAAAAGAGAACTATGTTACCGCTATTATTCCTAATTTATGGTTTGCCATATTGCCATATGTTTGGCAAACTTACGGTTTGCCAAAGATGATCCATTTTCTCTTACCTAAGTCTAATGTTAAATGGCAAGGGGTGTTTCCAGGAATTTAGTACATGAAACTAGATAACTGACTTTTATTTCTTATTTGTAAAAAAGAAAACCATGTATGAGGATGGATGTCGATCAGAATTCTTATGGTGAGCATTGTGCAGTATACACAAGTGTCACAGCACTACTCTGTACCCCGACATTACTGTAATGGTATATGTTAAGTATACCTCAGTTTAAAAAGAGAGAGAAGGAAAGTAACTCTTCGTTCCTAGTACAGTATTTTGAAGATCTGTGAGTTTCAAGGAAATGCTTTACTGAAACATGTGGGTAAAACAGTGCAAAATATATGGCAGGACATAATCCCTAAACCCAAGCTGTTTTCGCTGATGCTGTGTGCGTGCGAGCTGCTCCCTTTCCTGTCGAAGCTCGTGGTCAAGCGTGTAAGCATTCTTCTTTGTGTGATATGCAGTTGGTTCTCTGTGCATTCATGAAGCTAGAGACCCAGCTGCTCCTATGGCTGATACCCTCAGGTAGGTGAGAAAGAACCACGAGTGTGCCTTTCCTAGCAGTCTGCTCAGCTTGCCAACCTAGGGGGATTTGCCTCCTCTTTACCGCCAGTAACTCAATAGCTTCTTTCCTGCCGGCAGGGATTGCCTGACCACTTACAGCCTCCTATGAGTCTTTGTCTCGCCACCCATAAACGTTGTGGTTGAAACACAAAGTATTTTAACATTCTCATATCCCAAAATAAACAGCAGCTCTGGAAATGTCATAGGGATTTCACTACACAGGAAATGTGTTTCAATTATTCTTGGTGCATTACCAGAAACTTTCTGAAGTGCGCCCCTCCCTGCAGTTTTCTAAGTGGGAATTAGAGTCAAGAATAAATATAGGTGTTTGGAAATGTGAACCTGAGAGCATACTTTCTAGTTGCTATTGGTAAGTGCTAAAAAATCACATAATATGGCCTGATCCTTTAGTATATGAAATTGGTGTACTCAAAATATCTTTTCTGACTTGTCTAACAAACTCGAGTGTTTTAAAAGAAAGAAAGGGACCTTCCATAACTATGAGTTATTTTGGGTTTGACTCTAGGATGTTTTACAGTTTTAATCACCATAATGATTAAAAATAGCACCCTGTAATTTTAAAGTATGATTCAGCTTCTCTTTCTTTCAGTAATTCCATTCCTGTTGATAATCAAAAGAATTGGTATTCTTTTTTGAAAATGAAGGGGGCTGATCAGATCAGTAAGTCATGTTACCAAAGAGAGCTGGCTCCAGTTAAACCAAGGAGTAACCACGTTCAACCCGAAATATTTAAAACAAGCAAGAGCAGAATCAGAATCCTAACTGGACCCTGCATATTAGCTAGGGGTTTCTGTACACTCCATGTAGAGATGGCGAGAAGGAAAAAGGATTATCAGTGTCCTACAAAAGACTCCTGGGGAGTGAAAAAGGACCACTTGTGCATGAATGCAGCCTCATGAAGCCAAAAATAATAAGAGTTACAGGAAGGTCAGGTGACTAAATTATTCCAGCCTGAAGGCAGACTCACCTAGAAGCTAAGAATTCTAGTGTGAAGGACTGGAGTTCCCAGTGCCCTTGACGGTACCAAAAAAATAACATATTAATAAGGCTAGGGGTTCTCAACATTTCCTTCCAAGCCCTGTTTCCTATGTAACATGGCACATTCTTTTGAAAGAAGCGTGTTTATTCACTTCAGTTAGCTGGAAATCTCACTTGCCATGAAAGAAATATTTCACAATGAAATGATGAAAGCATTCCCAATCACGAGAAAAGAAAAGTTCCACTAGCTGGTTGGAGAAATAAATCCAAAAGCACATCAAGAAGAGATTTTAATGGTATCTGTTGGATTTTCTTCTCCTGATTATTTTGAGGACATTTTTCGATTTTGAAATTTATAGCTAGTAAGTATGTGTCCACATCTATAGAAAAATAGGGTAAAAACAAGGTGTGGGCAGTAATATCTCACTGATCCAACCAGTTCTATGTTGAAACAAAACAACTTTGTTTCAGAAAGGAACCACACATCCTCAATTGACTATCCATCCGTCATGTGTGCTGGCACCTTTTTAGTGTCTGCAGACAATTCATGCCGTATTCAAGCCCTTGAGAGCAGTTTGCGTTGAGTCCACTTGACTAAGCCAACTCCTCTCTTGAACCTCGTGTTGCCAATTATTGTATCTTTTTTGCCCTGCTAACCACCTGTTTAATAAATTAGCCCATCAATGCAGTCAGATCTCCTTGATTGAGATTGTTGTGGTGTCTGTTCTTGTTTTTGTTCCCCTAAGCTCCAAAATTGACTGGTAAGGATGTGGTCCTTTCCTTAGCTTTAGCTCTAGAGGAGATACAGTTGCAGGGGAAAAAAAAGATCTTGAAGAATGTATGCAAGTGAGCATTTCATACAATCCCAAGCCACACGTTTAGATCACAGGGGTTAAATATAAAACCAGAAATCTCAGGTTTTTACTGGTCTTAGAGCTCAGGGGTGCAGCATGCATCCAATTTACTTAGACCAGCTGATGAATAGAAACTATTGCCATATTTCTCTTAGAGTGAATGACTAGAGCTGACACTAGTTGAAGATGAGCTTCTTTGTTTAGATTAGAACTTTGAAAGGAGAAAGTAGACTTCTGGATAACATGGCAGACATATAGTTATATTTGTTTCTTACTGAAACAGTCTATGTTTTTTATTTATTTATTTTTTAAGATTTATTTATTTATGCATACAAGAGCTGGGATACAGGCCAGAGTTGCGGCAGGTGAGAGGATTCACCAGACAGAGTGGGGAGCAGAACAGGCAGACTGACTGAAACACACTGCTGAGGGGAGCAGCGGGCGAGGCAGGAGAGGTCTGCTGCGCCATGTGGGTCACCTCCCTGGCCGGTGGCAGGGATTGAACTCGTGCTGCAGTGGTTGCAGTTTGCTTCATAGTGCGTTGCTTAACCCATTGCGCCACCAGGGAGGCCCAGTCTATGTTTTTTAAATGCATAAAACCATCAAAAACAAAGAGGTGGCAGGGGAAATGAGAACATAAAATTTTAGGAAGTAGAAATGAGTCACAAACAGTAAGCTGCCTAACAGATCTGAAGTGGTTGAATCCTATGTTGGCAGTGAGGAAAGTTAAGAAACAAGCCAAATTGGGGCCTCGCTAGCAAGGGGAGAAAGGGATAAGCACTGCACCATGAAGCTATCTCAGCCATTGCAGCACAAGTTCGATCCCCAGCCAGGGAACTGACCCACATGGCACGGCAGTACTCTCCAGTCCCCCCCGCTGCTCCCCTCAGCAGTGGATTTCAGTAGATCTGCCAGTTCTGCTCCCCACTCTGTCTCTGGTGAATCCTCTCACTCCCCAAACCTCTAGTCTGTACCCCAGTTCTTGTATGCATAAATAAATAAATCTTTTTTTAAAAAAGGAACAACCCAAAATATATTACAAAATGGCCCCAAGTAAAAGTCCCAACCATCTTTAGAGGAAGGTGAGAAGAGTCAGGATAAAAACAGGATGGCTGGTTGAAAATCTTGTTAGAAGCTTTATTATATGTACATGTGTATATGTGTATATAGTGCTCATTAATGGTGAGGCTCAATATTATAAGGATAGCAATTTTTTTCCAATTGTTTTACAATTTAATACAATTGTCAATACAAATTTCAGCAGATTTGTGGAGCCACGCAAAAGATTCCAATATTCACATGGTAATGCAGAAATCCAAAATAGCTGAGATTCTCTCTTTTTTTTTTTAATGATTTATTTATTCATGCATACAAGCACTGGGGTACAGGCCAGAGGTGTGGGGATGGTGAAAGAATCCACCAGACAGAGCAGGATGCAGAACAGGCAGATTGACAGAAGCACACTGCTGAGGGGAGCAGCGGGCGAGGCAGGAGAAGTCTGCCACGCCATGTGGGTCCCCTCCCTGGCCGGCAGCAGGGATTGAACTTGTGCTGCAGTTTGCTTCATAGTGCGTTGCTTAACCAACTGCGCCACCAGGGCGGGCCCGAGATTCTCTTTTTTTAATACAAGAACTGGGGTACAGGCCAGAGGTACGGGGGTGAGAAAATTCACCAGAGACAGAGTAGGGAACAGAACAGGTAGATTGACTGAAATATACTGCTGAGGGGAGTAGCAGGCGAGGCAGGAGAGGTCTACCACGCCCTGTGGGTCAGCTCCCTGGCCAGGACTGAACTCATGTTGCAGTGGCTGTGGATGCTTCATAGTATGGTGCTTAACCCCTTGTGCCACCAGAGAGGCCCCCCTCTTCAGGAATAATAATTTGGGTTTCCTTGCTCTATTATATATCAAGACATATTATTATAGATCTACAGAAATCCAGAGTGGCATTAGACAAACAGTCCAGGGGACAAGGACCGAGGACCCATGAATATCCTGTCAAGAGATGATATCAATAGATAGATGATAGATGATAAACAGATACATTTGTTTAGAGTAGCAAATCTGTAGTATTAGAAAAGAATAAGCTTTTAATAAATTATGTTGAGGCAAGTGGAAATCTATATGGAAAAAAATTAAAATTTTCTATAATACATGATACACAAAACCAATTCCAGGTGGATTATGTATCTTATGTGGATAGCAAAACAATCCAGAATCTGGGATGTTCTAAAGACAAATGACTTTCAACAGACAAACTCTCTTCAACAAATAAATGCCATAAAAAAGGAAGGCAAGATTGTTACAAGTTGAAAAAAATGAACAAACTGCAGTTTATTGCCTTATTTAGATCCTCTTATAATAGGGAAGACCTGGAAACAACCCACATGCCCAAAAACAGATGAGTGGATCGGGAAGCTGTGGTACATATACACGATGGAATACTACTCAGCAATCAG
>JAGFMF010011662.1:1078795-1095051 GCA_019455555.1 Galemys pyrenaicus | reverse complement strand
CGAGGGACTGAGGTGATGGTGCACTGGTGAGATGGTGATGGGGATTACAATTAATGGCAAGTATATGTAAATTTTAAAATATTTTAATAAAAAAAATGAAAAAAAAATAGATCCTCTTATGTCAGAATATAGCATTGTGGCAATATAAAGATATGCTAACTTCAAAAAAAAAAGCTAAAATAAAGATAGCACAAATTCTGTGCTTCTTCACACTGCCATCTTTTAAAAAAAAGATTTATTTTTATTTATTTATGCATACAAAAACTGGTTAGAGGCCGGAGGTGCAGGGGGTGAGAGGCTTCACCAGTGACAGAGTGGGGAGCACGACAGATGGAATGACTAAATATACTGTTAAGAGGAGCAGCAGAAGAGACAGGAGAGGTTTGCTGTGCCATGTAGGTCAGGTCCCTGGCTGGGGATCTAATTCAGTCCACAGTGACTGGTAAAGGCTTGAAGAACTGAGACTTAACTCCTGTGCCACCAGGGAGGCCACACACTGCCATCTGAAGCCAAAACTCTGTCGAAATAATTCCTAAGACCTTACCCAAGCTTTTCCAACTCATCAGAGTTCTGTGTCAACCAGCACCTCCCTTCACAGAGGAGGGTCTCTTACACGCTCAGAAGGACTTTGTGGCTGAGTTCTTGAGGCACTAGTCTTTCATATTTGGGCAAGATGTTTCTGTAGTTTGGGGAACTTAAAGGTCTGAAGGTTACTTGTGAGATTAAAGGAATCTCTGGAGATGTGACTCTGGCTGGAACATGTTGAACACCATACCCTAAATAAAGTAGTAGAAATTGGCTGACTCATTAGATCCAAGCAATTTGAAAAGTACCAATGGTGTGGACCCTGCTGCAGAGAGGTCAAGATGGCGGTTCACTGATTTAGCCAAGGAAGCACTATGATGCGACTAACCAAGAATGGGGAAGTTTGTTAAGATTCTGTAATGCAAATGATCTTCTAGGTTTCTTAGCCTATAAAAATGGACAATGAAGCTTGAACTACAAGGACATTTTTCTTTTCTTTTTTTTTAAAGATTTATTTATCTATATATACAAGAGCTGGGACACAAACCAGAGCCTAGGGCGGTGAGAGGACTCACCAGAGACAGAGTGGGGAGCAGAACAGACAGACTAACTGAAACACACTGCTGAGGGGAACAGCGGGCGAGGCAGGAGAGGTCTGCTGTGCCATGTGTGTCCCCTCCCTGGGAGGCAGGGATTGAACTCGTGCTGCAGTGGCTGTGGTTTGCTTCATAGTGTGCTGCTTAATGCACTGCGCCACCAGGGAGGCCCCTCCAAGGACATTTTTCTATAATTAAAATAAGTATATTTGCAATTTAGAAAAGTAATATTGCTCTGTCATTTGTAAACTCTAACCAATAAGATATTTCTATGCCTAGCCTGCTTTTACTGGCTGTGCTATGGAAACGAGGCGGTATTTTAATATCACCTTTTGGAATTTTAATATTATTGCTTTAAAATTAGAATTCTAAAGTACGTATTGGAGAACTTTTTGCCAGTTCAGTAAAGGTAAGAAAACTAAAATCCATTTGCTGAAATAAGGAAATTATCTGATATAATATTGCATGTTCTCAGTATGTCAGGCACTATGCTTTATGAACATTATCAAACTTCAGTTTCATAGTCACCCTATAAGGAAAATATCATCTCCATTTTATGGATGAGTAAACTGAGAAAGCAAAGCATGAAAACATGATTTTAATCCATAGCTCTCATGGATCACAATGTCCTCCATTTTTTCCATCATTCTAGTTGTTCTTGTCATTGAAGAAGGGCTTTGATTAAACTTTAATACGAGTAAAATTTTTTATGGCTATGTAATGATCATCTTTTCATTTATTTTAAAAGACACAAAGGTGAGACTTGCTTGTAGTCATTTGATATAAAAATATATTTAAATATTAAGGTCTCCTCAAGTCATATCAAATATCACATAGATGCAGTATGCCATATGGAAAACTCATTTTAATATAGAGTATTTTGCATAGCATGGATCTGTGAGCTATAAGCTTTTTCTGATCTGGAACTCTCATCTGATGTTATTTCTGATTCTGTTAGGCTGGAGATGTCACTTGGGCACCCAGCCATCTGGGTGCGCCCAGTGGGGCAGCTGCATGCCTCCTTACGTTTCTGCACATACACTGCACTTCACAAACTACCTTTTGAAGGAAAATACAAAGTCTTAATTCCATTCTGAAAGCAACTTTCTTTGTACTTTGTATTTCCATATGATGTTCCTACCTGATTTTCCTAGATAATTTGCATAGATGATTTTCATAGGTGACAGCCACTTCCCATTTTGATCTTGAAATTTCTTCTTTACCATGACCCTGAGTTGCTCAGAGTGTTTTACAGCATAATGTTTAATTTATATTTGATTATATTGCCTTCCATTAAACTATGTTTATCTTAAAGCTCATTCATTGCCTATACAAGAACGGTTCATCGTGGCAGTTTGGTGTGCTGGAAAGAGTTAGGAACTCACAGCTAGAAGAATGGCCTCAGTCCATCTGTACAGTGGAAAGGATACCTCCCATGTCTACCTCCAGAACGCATATAAAGATCGGTGTGGTAAGTGCTACATAATTAATAGCTAACTGCAGGGAAAACTACTGCATCAACTCTCCCTCTTCAAAAGCAAACAAACCCTAACAGATGCCCTGTTTTCGATGCTCTCGCCTAAAGACTTGCCTGAGTACTGTGGTGCATTGGCCATTCCATGACCAGACATGAGAGAAAGATCCAAAGTCACAGAGACCTTGTTTTGACCTTCTCAAGCCTCTGAGCCATTTCTGGGTCACCAACCTTCAGGTTTCTTGTTTGGTGAGAGAAAAATAAAACACAGATGTGTAAGCCACCATTACCTGTATTTTCTGTTATCTACAAGGAAACTCAAGGAGTCTGTGTTAATTTCTTGGCATTGTGTTAAGCTTCTGACATGACGTGTATTAAGCTCTTTAATCCCCAGAATAGCCCTCCTACAGGAGACTGGGGTGCAGAGAGATGACACATTGTGCCCTGTGTCACGTAACTTCACTCAAGGTTGTCACATTCTCATGGAGGGAGGTATTGACAATTTTAGCTCAGTTATTTAATTATTGTCAGAAATATGGTGCAAGATCACATCATAACCCAAAATGTTCTTTGTGGCCAACATCTACTACAACTCCATATTCTGATCACATTGTGGAGTTACCAAGGGTCCATCCGGCAGCACTCCTGTCGTAGCGCCCTATCAGGCAGTGCACTTGCTAAAGTCAGACGTTCTACGTATTGAGCTTTTTCCTTAAAGGCTGCACTGGGTCAGTCCAGATTTAGCAAATGCCATCATGTAAACAGGTGGACAGGATCGATGACAGAACTTTGAGATTGAGATCACTCATTTTTCTGGATGTGAAAGTAAACCCAGAACTGGTAAACTCTTAGCCCTGTCTTCAGGGATTCTCTGTGAGGGTGTGAAATGATAAGAACAATTACTCTAAACAGTTGTTCAATAGTAGGTATGTGCTCAGCACATATCTAATCACTGTACGTGCATTCACTCATTTTTACGGCACCTCTGTGCTAAGTAACACCATTTCTGTTTTTCAGGTGAGGAAACTTGAGATCAAAAAGTGATTTGTCACAGACACGTTTTTTTCAGACTTCTTAACTCTAAGAGAAACTTCTTAAATACTCAAAAGGGAACTTTAACCCTAGAAGGCAGTCTCCAGGTATAGGCACAGTGGAATAGTAGAATACCCGTGGGGTACATGCAATCTCTTAATTGGTACCACGCAGGGTCATGCTTCAGAGTTTCCTCAGAACATTCCCACTGCATGTTCTATCATGTTCTATCAAGACAGAGGATTCATAGTGAATTTTCTGAAGCATATGAAGTGTGTGTACTATCAGCTCAAGTTATCCACCTTTGAGAATGACAACGGGATCAACCACAACCTCATACAGCATTTGTTTGCCGAATAATGGAGACTTTAAAGGTTTTCAATTATAGGTTTTCTTTGGGAGCCACTTAAGTTTTCCATTTTCTTGTAAATATTTTTGGTAAAAATACTATCCTATTGAACTTTAGAAGAAGTTGATAAAAGAAAAGAACTTGAAAGCACTCACAGATTCACAAGTGGTTGTGTGCCCTCAACACACTGTCACTCATTTGAGGATATGAATCTTTAGTTTCACCCAACTCTTCCAGTCAACACAAGCCTGCAATCTACTGTTCCGCTCTGAATCTTTCCTGCTTCAGACTATCATGTTCCAAGTATTTGGAGGACTTCACTTGTTCATTGTTTCTCATCTTTTAGAATACAGTTTAATTAGTCTGAAGCTTTAGAAGGAAGTGATATTGGACATGTATCATGGCGGCTACCCAACGGAGAAAAGTGAAACATATTCTCTTGCTGTAAAGTCTAGATATTTCCGACTTAGTTAATAGACATTTATAGCAATCATTTTTGGCTATTTTAATACACTTCATCTTAAAATTTAAAATAGATCTTCATTTTTTAAAATTAAGCTGTCCTGGGATACCTGCCATTTCCCCCATCGATCCCCACCCAGCCAAACTCGTGTCTCTGACTGCTAACAGTTCCTATTATTTCTAAAGTTCCTATTATTTCTAAAGGGAAAGTCTTATAAAAACACCACTACATAATCATCTCTCAAATAGCCAAAGTTTCCTTACCCCATATAAATGCATGAACAAACAAACAACAAATACAAACAAATACAATACAACAACAACAAATTCCATTCCCTCTTTCACATATTTTTCTTTGGGTGAGTTGAATATTTTCAAAATATGTCAGTTGGCTTTAGGGATGAGTTTGCTGGACTCAACTCCAGTGTCAAGGAAAATAAAAGCAAAATTTAAAAAAATGAGACTACATCAAGCTAAAACAACTTCTGCTCAGTGAAAGAAACTATCATTAGAATGAAGAGATGGCCCAATGAATGGGAGAAAATATTTGCTTATCATACATCAACAAGGGGCTGATATCCAAGGTCTCCAAAGAACACATATAACTCAATAAAAAGAAAACAAAGAACCCAAATTTTAAAAAAAATGGGCAGAAGAGCTACTTCTCCAAAGAAGACACACAAATGGCCAGGAGGCATGCATGGGGAAAATGTTCAACATCAGTTGTCATCAAGGAAATGCAAATCAAGTGACCATGAGATTCCTCCTTCCTTTCTCCCATGAGAATGGCCCATATGGGAAAAAAAAAAAAAAATGTTGACAAGGGTGTGGAGAAAAAGGAACTCTTGTACACTGGTGGTAAGAATGGGGACTGGTTTAACCTTATGGAAAATTAAGGAGTTTCTTTGAAACATTGAAAATCGATCTTCCATGGGATCCAGCAATTCTACTCCTCCGTGTTTATCTGGAGAAGGCAAAAACATTAATTGAAAGGAATACATGCACTCATCTGTTCATCGCCACGCTATTTCCAATACCAAGTTATGGAAAACAACCTAAGTGTCCAAGCAGAGTGGATTAAGAAGATCTGGTACATATACATGATGGCATACTACCCAGCTGTCCGGAAAGGGGAGAAAGAAATTAACTCTTTTTATGATAATGATGAGAGAATAAGTGGAATAAGTTATAGGGAAATAGAAAAGTACTGTGTGATTTCACTCATGTGGAATATAGAGAAACAAAACAAAGAAATTGACAACACTAAACCCAAACAAAGTCTGGAAACATGGCAGCCCAGTTTAGGCTATTGGAGGAGAGAAGGTGGGGGTGGAGATATAGGAGGGGGAAGTACTCTATGATAAAGGGATAAGGGTGCTCTGGCGGTGGGTGTGGCATGGTGTTCATCTGCGAAGAGGTGAACTTACTCCCCTAAATCATACACATTATTATAAACCAACGTTACGGCAACTTAAAAAGAAAGTAAACAATGATGCCATCACACACACACACATACAAATGTCAAATAACAATGTTGGACTCATTATTTGCATGGTGGCAACCAAGATCCATAGAAGTTAAATTGCCACGTAAACTGGATTTTGGAGCAAAGAACTCAACATCATTTTCATAAATTTTCCTCAGGGGTGGAATTTTATGGCCCCCTGTTTTAGTGATTATATTTCAATTTTTAAAAAATTTATTTATGCATACAAAGCTGGGGTGCAGGCCAGAGGTGCAAGTGGTGAGAAGGTCCACCAGAGACAGAGTGGGGAGCAGAACAGGCACAGTGACTGAAACACACTGCTGAGGGGAGCAGCGAGCGTGGCAGGAGAGGTCTACCACGCCGTAGTGCTTATATTTCAAAGACAGAAAGAACTGATTTGTCACTCAGAAAAAGCCGTGCATAAAGGAAAGTAGACTTTTAAGTCAATTTCGAGCCAAATAGGCACACGTTTGCGGAAGAAGAAATTTCTCAGGTTGATCAAGGTTCAGGAGGGGGCGCCCCTTCCTCTGACCTGCTCTCTACCTGCTGCCAACTAAGGAACAAGCTGGGGCCACTGCTCCCTCGGTTCACGAAATGCAAGAAGGCTTGTGAGGGACCACGTTAACCCGAGGCTTCTCAGTCACTCGACTCGCGCCCTTCGCGAGGCGCCTGTGGTTGCCTCACATCACGCAGCGGGCTCGGATCTCCAGGAAGGACGGACATTCATGCCAGAGAAAGTAGCCCTTCTGTTCTTGTGTGAAAGACTTTTCTTTCTTAGAAAATGCCAGTAACGGCCGGACACAGCAGCCAAGTCTCTTGCCAGAGCTTCCTTCACAGAGTGTCTCAAATCCGCCTCCTCGTCGCGGTCTTCGGCGCCATCTTCAGCGCATCCCTGTGACCCCTCATCAGACCTGAGGGAGCCGTGGACTCCCGCTCGCCCATCTCCTTAAAATTCATTCCCACACGGTAGCCGGAGTGACATTTTTAAAGATGAAATTCAAATCTCCTCACCCACAACTTCTCCTGCTTTCCTTTTCTCTTGGAAAAACAAAGAACACCCCAATACTGTGCCTGACTTACAAAGCCCCACGTGATCTGCTCTGTAGCTCGGCTTCCGTCCTTCTCCCTGCTGTCCAACCCTCACCTGGGGAAGCCTTAGAAGAGCCTTCAGCCGTGACCCTCAAGTCACATCCCTTCCTGCCTCTGCGTTTGTGGGTCCTTTTGTCTGAAACACTTGACTTCTCCAGCCCAGGGCCCCACTTGAATGTTCTCTCACCATCCTGCATAGAAAGCGGCCCGCTTCTTCTCCGCCATTAGCGGTGGTGTGCGGCTAAGTGTTTAACCAACTACTCGGAAGGGAGGGAACCCCGGGTTGCTGGTGTTCGCTTCTTCCTGTGGTGTAAATGCCACTGTGTCACTCTACCAATATGAAGTCCAGGAGCTGGGGCGTGTCCGGAAGTAACAATCAGCATGTGAGCTGGTTCCTGCCCACCACTGCCATCCTCCCTCAGAGGTGCTGCCTTATTCCCTTGATGGCCAGTTGGAAAGCTGTAGTAGCTGGTGTGCTTGTGGTAGTTGTGATAGATGGTGTGCTTGTGGATTTGTTTGTCTCTAGGGCTCGAGACAGAGATTAGAATGTTGGGCCTCTAAGGGAAGTCCCAGCTCCATCCTAGCCCATATCCAACCAGTGCCATGTTTTTACATGGCATGTACTAAGTGTTTAAAATTCAGTTCTTTTAATTGAAGCAACACCGCAGGATGACATACAAGTTTCAGGTGTGCATCACTGAAAACCAGCATGTGAACAGAGTACTGAAAGTCTAATTCTCAAAAAAAGTTTATGCATTAATTTTGAGCTCATTTTGCACAAAAGGGTTTTCTCTTTTGCAGCCTTTTCACTTTCTTAGCTTTGCTATAGTAACAAATTATTTTCTTATTTCAGGGGGCAAACTGTGTTTTGCTGATTTTGAAATCCAAAAGGCCAAGAAGGAGACAGACTGGGAGGCAGGGAGCTTGTGGAAGGAGCAAGGGCTTTTAAGTGTGGCACTGAGGGGCTGCCCTGGGGTGTGCAGTGGACAGAGTTTGAAGTTTGGACCCCTCAAGTGAAGTGATTTTTAGTTTTTATATGTTAGTTAGAAAACAAGCCTAACTTCAGCCTAGAGCATGTTCTGCCTTTTGGCATGTAAAATAAAGACTTTCTCCTTCACCACCACTCCACTGTGTGTCCACTGCCTGACACAGAACCTGGCACACAGTGGCTACTCAGGTATTTATGGAGTGATGAATTATGCAAAAGCTCTTGACTTTGGATTGTAAGAGCCATTCTTCAATGGAAGGAACATTCCAAATTCAAGTTAATAAAATATTGATATTATATATCTACCAGTATTTGGGGGTGGGGTGGGGGACATGGATTGACACTTTCTCTTTGCAGAGATCTGGAGTCTCTGCTTCCTGGGCCAGTCCATCTCCCTACTCAGTCTGTAGGACTTGAAGCCCAGGCACAGAAACCCCACCTCCCAGCTCCCCTGACAGCTAGGGAAGGAGGGTGGGTGGGAGAAGTGGTAGGAAGGAAGTGGGGAGAGAAGATGGCCCCAGGTATCTGGTGCAGGCTGAGCTGGCGCTATGCCCCAGGGAAATTTCCAGGGTAGCATCCTGTGTGGAAGCTTAGCTATTGTTCTTGGGTGAAATCCCCTACTTCGTAGGAGTTGAACATTCACCATCTCTCATGGGCTGATCAAACATACTGTCCACATACTGAAAAGGAGAGAAGAAGGGAGGAAGGAAGGAAGGAAATGTTATCTCTAGTTGTGTGGTTGGCTGAGTCTGAACTGAGAGGATCTTCTCTCGTCAGGCAGGCGCGGATAATTCTTGCACAAAGGCATGCTGTTCTGAGAAACCAGTTCCCTGCAAATCACCCAGGTTTCTCCACACTTGTTTCTGTTTATAAAGAGAAACAGGCTTGAAAGGTTTCCTTGTTTCAGGCCTCTTTTTTTTCTCTTTCCTTTTTGTTCTCTGCCATTCTATCATAGGTTTTGCATTTTTCACCTAAAGAAAATCCCACAGTGCCTTGGACAAATGATACTAATCTGTATTTATAGTATCTCACTTTACTTAATGCTGTTTTTGGTTCTTACAGCTGACTGACTTTTAGATGTATGAAAAGATCAGACAGGGTTCTTGCAAAACTGGTTGTCAAATCCTAAATTTTGTAGATGTTCCAAGAATCTTGGTGCTTTAAAAAAATGATCCCTGCCATGCAATATGCTTTATTGTCTATAAAATTCTTATGCTTGAAAAATGCAGCACAGTCATCAGGTAGCTTTATGTTAGAATTCAGCACTTTGCAGACTTCCCAAACCCTGAAATCCTCAGTGCCCTCGTTTTATACATGGAGGTCTCAGACCTCGATACTTGCCTTAGGGGGCTAGGCCAATGGGTAGAGGCAAATCAATGAACCAGCATAGCTTGTTGCTTTAATTTCCTAACAACACAGTTTATGAATTTGTCAAATTGAAGGGCTTCTGTATGGTGCAAAGACATTTTATGGATGGGACTTAAAATTTGAGATTTCAGAAACAGGGTGAATGGGGACAGAGACCATGAAGGAGAAGGCCTCCCCCAGATGGAACTCCTGAAGCTGTCCAGAACAGGTCTTTCAAGCCATGGCGTGCTGGCGTGCGGGTTATTTTGAGCTGAGGCCAATTGAGACCCTGTAGCCTCAGTGGAGGCTTTACCACTCTCTTAACTACCTAGAAATGGAAACTATTACCCAGAATTGGAAAATTTTACCAAGAATAACCTTTTATCAGAGGAGCCTGTCCACATGCGAGGCAACATACCAGTAGGGAACATCTGGTTTGGTCATATGATTCTCGCTCTCCTCATCATGTGAGCCCCCTCCTTCCTCCTTGAAGCCCCCAGCCCCCAGTCCAGGTTATATGCCCTCGTTTTCCCCCATTGGTTTTTGGAATTCACATCTATATAGATTCTGTTTATGTATATAGTTAAATTTGTTCTTTTCTCCTCCTGATCTATCTGACACTTATTTGATGGCTCACTCGGCCCAAGAAGAACCCAGTGGGGTAAGGAAACTTCCTCTTTGCCCTCTTGTAGATACAAGAAAGACCTGGCAAGACAGAACATCTATGCAGGCCTGAGTCTTCTAAGATGAAGACCCATTGTTCTCCCTATACTTTCTGGCTGTTCCTTTGAGCACTGCCTCACCCGGTGAAGAAGAACTCCATCACACTTCATTGTGTTTGGAAAGAAAGGTTGGTATTGCCATACTTGAGGGGAGGGGAGAGAGAGATTACCTTTCTAGCACTTGCAGGGGTCTAGTGAGATAGAACCAAGGAGCACTGCTGACTAATGTGTTCTTGTGCTCTCTCTCTCTCTCTCTCTCTCTCTCACACACACACACACACACACACACACACACTGCAGTTGCAGAGACCCCTAGACTGGTTGGCAACAGAGAACACCCTTTGAGACGCTGGGTGTTGAGGCTGAATTCCTCATACCCACCCTACCAAGGCTTACTTCATTCTGTTTTTTAGACAGAAAAGAAGGTGGCCCTTTCATGAAGGGCCAAGTTACGAATGTGCCTTTTCCACTCAAGCACTGATACAGATCAGTCTTACTTTGCAGACATCTGCTTTGCTCAGTCCCTCATGAGTCCAGTTAAATGCTGTGGCAGACCAACAAGGAGACGAGAGCTTTGGAATTGTACTTGCTTCTCCAGCTGCCAACAGCCATGTTGGCTTAGTGCATGGTGCCAGAAATATCCTCAGATAAGCCACAAAGAGACTGTTGGCCTGGGTTGGAACCAAAATCAACTACCAAAGAGCATAGTGTTTATACTAATCTAATGAGTGCGCTGAGGAAAGGGAGCCAGTCGGCAAGTGAAAGTCTCGTTGGGGTTCATCTCAAGATCCCTCACATCAGACGTCTATTGAACGATGCATAAACCATGTGACCGCAGCAATGCTTGCCTTTGCAAAGTAGTGGATTCTGCTAAATTTCTGGATTCTGCTAATTTCCTAGGACCAGAGGATCTGGTATTACATTTTTAGTACCTTGAAAATTGAGAGAATTTCCAATGCAATATTATTCAGTGGTGGTTTATGCAGATAAACACATGGATGCTTTTAAAGAATGTGGAAAGGTCGCATCCTAGCTTAGTAAATGTGATTAGGGTTTCTTGCAGAGGATTTGTGGGGGAATTAAAAACATAGGCAGAGATGGAAAATGTTCCTGTCTGTCAGTGTGCCCATATATAGTCTTCCATGTCTTAATAAAACATACACTTCACTCTGTTCCACTTCCTGATAACACCACGCAGGGTGGGCTCTGCCTGTAAAACTGGTCTTCCTCGAGGGCAAGCTCTTGTTAAGAAGAACTAAGTGACCTTATTTTTGAAGGGACTTTTCTCCAATATTTACCAGGGGGACCTGGTCCAGTTTCTAGAATTAAACCTCACAATATTTCTGGGGCTCCCTGTGACTGAGCACCCTGGAAGTTTTAGCACTCAGATGTATCCACACTGGATCTCCAGCAGTTTCCATTATCATTCCTGGTTTTCTGACTCGGTACATGCTCCAAGGTGGCTTCTGTTTGTGAGTTTCTGCTCCAGTCAGTCAGGTCTACCTTATGCACCTGTCTGTCTCTCCTCAAAGACACAGGATCCAAGAGGATTGTTGATTTTTCAGTCTGTTCAGATTTGACTTATTAGGATGGAGTGGTGACTTCCAAGCTACTTACACATAAGCCAGAAAATGCAAGTCCCATGCCCCTTTCTACCTGCAGCTGACCCTGATGAACGTGGTTTCAACGGCAAGAGTCCACTTACATGCAGATTTTCTTGTAAACTGATGACATAAACTTAGGGTACTGATAATGCAGTCCAGCGCTGTAAATGCATTTTCTCCTTATGATTTCTTTAACATTTTCTTTTCTCTAGCTTACTTTGTTTTAAATATAAAATATAGGGGCCTCCCTGGTGGCGCAGTGGGTTAGGCAACGCACTATGAAGCAGGCCGCAGCCACTGCAGCACGAGTTCGATCCCTGCTGCCGGCCGGGCGGGGGACCCACATGGTGCGGCGACCTCTCCTGCTGTGCCCGCTGCTCCCCTCAGCAGTGTGCTTCCGTTGATCTGCGTGTTCTGCTCCCTGCTTTCTGTGGTGAATCCTCTCACCCCCCCCCATATCTCTGGCCTGTACCCCAGTGCTTGTATGCATAAATAAATAAATATTAAAAAAATAATAATAAATAAATAAATATAAAATATATATGACATTCAAAAACTGTGTTAGTCAACTGCTTGTGTTTCCTGTGAGCAATAGACTATTAGTAGCTAAGTTTCAGGTTGTCAAAAGTTATTCTTGGATTCTCAGCTGTGTGGTTGGCACCTCTACCTACCTTCCTTTGTTGTTCAAAAGTCAGTTGCATTTCTCTTTCTCCTCTAGTTGCCACACTTATTTAGTCACCATCTTTGCTCACTTTTTTGGTTTTCTTCACACGTTTTCCTCCATTTCAAACTGTTTCCTAATTTCTTTCTTTTTTTTTTTTTTTTTAAAGATTTATTTATTTATGCATACAAGCACTGGGGTACAGGCCAGAGGTGTGGGGGTGGGGTGAGAGGATTCACCACAGACAGAGTGGGGAGCAGAACAGGCAGATCAACAGAAGTACACTGCTAAGGGGAGCAGCGGGCACAGCAGGAGAGGTCTGCTACGCTATGTGGGTCCCCTCCCTGGCCGGCAGCAGGGATCGAACTCTTGCTGCAGTGGCTGAGGTTTGCTTCATAGTGTGTTGCTTAACCCACTGCGCCACCAGGGAGGCCCTGTTTCCTAATTTCTTAACCCAAGACTTGTTTTAAGATATGCATTTCCCTCTAATCCCATGCGATATCCATAGTCATTTCTTTTTACAGCATTTTTTCCTGTGGTTTTACAGAAAACTTTAGAAAGTTGTATTTATAATGTGTTGTATTTATAATGTGTTTTTATAATGGCCCTTTGCCCCAAATATGGGCATTTCCTATAGTTTTAGTCTTCAGCCCACAATTCTTTTCTTCCTGTACATTCTCTCCTCTCCTAATTTACACTATCACCTGTCTGCAAATCTAAAGATTAAGCTTTGACTTCTGTCCTGAGGTCAACATTTTCAACTTCATATTGGCCACCTCCAGTGAAAAAACATCCACTCACAGACCAAGACAAACTCTATCTGTGAGCCCATTTCTTCTGACCTGGATGGCAAGAATTTTAACAACTTCAACCCCACCACAGTGTTACGAGATCAACAAGGCGTCAGTTTGCCTTGGTGTACACTCAGAACACATTGCCACTCTGAGTTTTACCTCGCCTCTTTAGTCACCCACATGACTGTGTCCATCAGAGAGAGTGAGGGCTCCAGAAACCAGGCACCTGTACTGAGATGAGACTCTCTATTCCTAAGCATAATGCACCAGGAGAATGTGTATCCCCCTCACTTAAAACATGCTTCTAAGCTGCTCCACACTTGTGAGCATTTGACGCAAATTTCTAGAGAAAGAGGGACATATTCCAATACCGTCCCCCTGGGTCTTCTCAGATATTTGAGAGGAGGGAAATCCCAAAAGACCAGACCTTCTGTACCTAAGCATGTGGGAGGACAGAGTGTTGAGATTTGCCGTATTCATATTTGCAGTACTCTTATATCAATTATTATTAACACTCCTTTTTCTAGCTGAATTGCAGATAGTATGACCAAATCAGGAATCTAGGAGGTAACTAAATCCCTTTATCCTCACTTCTGAAAAGTAAAGAGTCCCACACAATTCTATTTTTTATGTACACAGAAATAAAATACTATAGTACAAAGGATGGGGGGCGTGTAAATGAAACACTGCTGTTACAAAGTTCTTGCACTGAGTGATGGAGACTCAAAGTAGACTGTGCAAGGTTAAGGATATATAATGTAATCCCTGGCCCATACCCCAGTTATTGTAAAAAATTACAATAAAGTCCTCTGGCCCATACCCCAGTTATTGTAAAAAATTACCAAGAAGTATAGCTAAAAAGTCAATAGAGGTGATATACTAGAGTACTAAAATTTATTTAATCAAAAAAATTGAGAAGTAGGAAGAACCAATAGAACAACTAAATTATAGACTTAAACCTAACCATATCAGAGTGTACATTAAATGTAAATGAATCAAACGTTCTAGGTAAAGGCAGAGATTATTAGACCATATTAAAAACTAAAAGCAAGACCTAATTATATGCTATTTACAAGAGATGTAAAATGTGTTTTAAAAATAAATATACTGACAAGTTCAAAGTAGAACTATGGAAGAAGATATTCATGTAAACACCAATCATAAGAAAGTTAAAGTAGCTGTACTGATTTCAGACAAAGACTTCAAGACAAGAAGAATTACTGGTGATGATTAAGGCCATTTCATAACGATAAAAAGTCAGTTCATCAAGAAAATCAGTAAATCTTCCCTTGATGGTATATTTCTCACATGCTACCTCTCCTCTACTTTGTCTTATTCCTCAGTGCCATTCTCCTGGTTCCTTCATGGGATGATGTCTCTTCCCCACTCTAACCCATGCCAGCTGCAAGTTCACCTTAAAACAAAATGGGACCACTCTTTTAACTAGATAGCATTAATGATTCCAGTGATTTGTTGGATGAAGTTCAGCTCTCTTTAGTTTGTTATAGGTATTTCACAGGCTTGTCCCAACACAACTATCTACCTGTCTCACTTATCATCACTCTTCCTGAACCTTATTCACAGCAGTTACTCCTGTCCTTGAACAAATAATGCTTCTCTCTGGGCATGCTCTCTCCTTTCATTTCCTCCACATTCATTAGGCATCCTCTGCACCTGACTCCAAGAAGTACATGAACAAACCCCTGACAAGCTTCCTGTCTTCCTCCCTCACCATACTGCAGTCACACTGACCTCAAATATACTATTTTGAGTACTACTTTAAGGTTTCTGCATCTTTTTTTCCCTCTTGAAGACATGCTTTCCCCCTGGATCATTGCAAGGTATAATCCCTTTGTGCCATTTGGGGCTCAGGCCATATGACAGGTTCACAGAGAATGTCCCTCACCTCTAAGTCTTGTGCAGCACTCACCTTATGCATCATGCTGTTTTACTTCCCTTACACCTCTCATCTTTGCCCAAGTGCCTGTTCATTTATTGGCTCCCTTCTCTCTAGAATTCCTCTGAGAGTGGAAGATCTTATGGGTTTTACTCAACAATGTTGCCTCCGATCCTAAACAATACCTGACATATAACAAGCAGTCAATAATGATGGAAAAATGGTAGGAAGACAAGAAAATATTTGGTGGAGGGGAATGTTTCACTAATGTTACATTCTTCTGTAGGCTTCAGGTGTGTTTTGTCAGCACACCTGACAAATGTGTGTCTCAATATCCTGGGTCCTGCTACCCATCCCATTTGCTGCCCCTTGGCAGTTTCTCTGCCTCTTAAGTCTTCCTGTGAGCCATCCATCTTTACTGGCAGTAGAGCTAATTAGGTCTACATCAGCAATCCGTCTACCTGCCTGTTTGTCAACCTAAATCACTTAGATCCTCTATTTTCAGTGCCTGACAAACAGAAAGCTGTTAAAGCTTGGTACTGGAACAAAGACAGACACACAGACCAATGGAACCATATAGAAAGCCCAGAAGTAAAACCACACATATATGGACACCTGATCTTTGACAACGGAGAAAATAATATGCAATGGAGTAAGGACAGCTTATTCAATAAATGGCACTGGCAAAACTGGTCAGCCACATGCAAGAAAATAAACTAGACCACTACCTTACACTATGCACAAAAATCAACTCAAAATGGATAAAAGATTTAAATGTAAGACCTGAAACCATAAAATATATAGAAGAAAACATAGGTAAAATGCTACAAGACATACATCTCAGTAACGCCTTTGAAGATGCATCCCGCAAAGCACTAAACATGAGAGAGAAGATAAACTGATGGGACTATATCAAGTTAAAAAGCTTTTGCACAGCAAAAGAAACATTAACCAAAATGAAAAGACTCCCCACAGATTGGGAAAAAAATCTTTTCACCCCATACAGTGGACAAGGGACTGATCACAAAGACATACAAAAAACTTAAAAGACTCAAGAAAATCAAATCAAACGACCCAATCAAAAAATGGGCAGAAGAACTTCAAAGACACTTCACCAGAGAAGACATACAAATGGCCAACAGGCATATGAAAAAATGCTCAACATCTCTCATAATCAGGGAAATGCAAATTAAAACCACAATGAGGTACCACCTTACACCAGTAAGAATG
>JAGFMF010011662.1:1020769-1077167 GCA_019455555.1 Galemys pyrenaicus | reverse complement strand
CTGTTCTGCTCCCCGCTCTCTGTGGTGAATCCTCTCACCCACCCCCCACACCTCTGGCCTGTACCCCAGTGCTTGTATGCATAAATAAATAAATCTTTTTTTAAAAAAAAAGAAAAGAAACTGACTTCTACTCTAAAATGGAAAAACCATGAAGACACTATGCTAAGTAAAGTCAGTCAGTCACAATAATATAAATACTATACCAGTCTGCTATGGCAAAGTACCCAAAGTAATGGAATTCATGCAGACAGGAAATAGAAAGATGGAGACAGGAAGCAGAATGGTGGACATAGGCAGTAAAATGGTGGCGACAAGAAGTAATATGGTGGAGACCTGGGCCTGGGGGGAGACCAAGTATACTGGGAATATCCTGTTTTGTTGATGAAAAAATGTTGGTTGCACAACAGCGTGAATGTACTTATCACTATGGAGCTGGATATTTAAATACGATTAAGACAATAAATTTCAAGTTACGCATCTTTTACCATATTAAGAAAAACCGTAAAAATGGCTGTGTTGGTAAATCTTACGTTTATTTTATCAAAATTAAAAACGTTTATTGGGGCGTCCCTGGTGGCACAAGGGGTTAAGTCACAGCACTATGAAGCTATCCGCAGCCACTGCAGCCGAGTTCAATCCCCGGTCAGGGAGGTGGCAGACCTCTCCTGCCTTACCCACTGCTCCCCTCAGCAGTGTATTTGTTTATCTGCCTGTTCTGCTCCCCACTCTGTCTGGTGAATCCTCTCACCTCTGCACCTCTGGCCCATAGCGCAGTTATTGTATGCATAAATAAATTAATCTTAAAAGTTTATTACCCACACATATTGTACTAGGAGCTTATATCCTCCATGGAATAGTTTCTTCTCTGATTCTACTTGAAGACGTCCTACCGAAAGCAGGAGGGTCTGGAGTTTGGCATTTGGAGCCTGTGAGAGTTCAATAAAACAGTAAAAGCTGGGGAGGGTAAGAGAGGGCTGTTATAAGGAAGAAAGCTGAGTTTTTACACCATGGCCTTGACCTTTTACATCCTATCTCAGGTCAACTCTGACTCTATAACTCTTGGTGAGCTCTCCAGATCTCTAAGAAATTGGTTTTGTTTTATTACATCCAAAAGTAAATGGTAAAATTTTCTCTTGGTATACTTAAAAATCAGCTTGTATTTTCTTTTTCTTTCTCTCTTGATGTTGTTTATATATATATATATATATATATATACTTATTCAAGTTTAATATCTCCACTTAAATTCAACACCATTTAAATTTTCTTAAGCCTTTCCTTGCCTTCTCTTCTCTGATTCTCTCCCCCTCTAGTATTTATTTGGTGGCCTTTCTTTTGAGAGAAAAACTGTTTGGCAGCTTTCTCTTTGGCTGCAAAAGTGCTGAACAGGTTTTAAACACTTGGATTTCCCAGCTGGCACTAATCCCCAGTTTGTTACATAAAGGGACCCCTGACACCCTTGAAATTCCAGGGAAACATTTGTGTCCGCGTCTTGCTGTTCTGGGATGACTGGGGAAAGGAGATATGGACTTATAACTGCTATGCACATTCAGATAAGACTCAAGGACAAGGTTACGCAGTGAGAACAGGAAAGTGTCGTCTGCGTGGAGCAGTGTGGTGGGCGGCCCTACCTCACGGGGGCTGTTCTGTCCCTGGCGAAATCACAGCTCTGCTTCCTGCCGCCGCTGTGGTAGTTGGCATGGAGTCTTGGCACTGAGAGCAGCAGCCTCTTCTCCCTCGTTCCTGCCACACCACTTTAGATTCCTGGCAAAGGGCTGCGGCATCTCCCCTGGCTGTTTGTTTCCTTCAGCGGGCCACAGTGCCCTCTGGCAGCCTGCGATTTAAATGCGAGGACTGACCTTGACCCAGTGGTAAAACTCAATATTCAGCCTAGGCAGAAATTAGATACTGCTTTTGTAAACACAATGTAAAAGTTTCTGGGGAACCCGCCCCCTTTCTGGCAGGCAAATGAACAAAGCACTCCATCTTGCATGCAGGATTCTGCTGCTTGAAGATGTAAATTGGTCTTTTCAGATTAAGAAAAGGATTTAACAATGGGTGCCCCGGCTTCTCCTCTGCGGGGCATTCTTCAGAGGGGAAGAGATTAAACCCTGCATTGCCTTCCTCTGGCATCAGCACATCAGGACAATTTAGAACCAGAATCCCTCCTGTCGAGAATGCATTCTTCATGTGAACGACTCACTGTTTTTGCCTATATAGATGAAATTCACACTTGCGTTTGGAGGAACAGCTCTCATGAAATCTATCAGGCTGCTTAGGTTCAAATCCTTACTTTGGGGTAAGGGGTTAAGTGGTGGTACAGGGGTTAAGTCTCACCACTATGAAGCATCCTTAGCCACTGCAGCACGAGTTCGATCCTGGCCAGGGCGCTGACCCACATGGCGCAGCAGACCTCTCCTGACTCGCCCCGCTGCTCCCCTCAGCAGTGGGTTTCAGTCTATCTGCCTGTTCTGCTCCCCGCTCTGTCTCTGGTGAATCCTCTCACATCTCCTCCCCCACACCTCTGGCCTGTACCCCAGCTCTTGTATGCATAAATAAATAAAATATGTGTTTTTTAAAAATCCATACTTTGATTATCTAATAAACTCTCTGAATACCTATCTTTAGAGTTTATTTTTAGTTAACACTTTATTCCAGTAACCTTCCCTCCCTCCCTTCTCCTTCTCCTGCTTTCTAACTTGTTCTCGTTTTCTTTTCTTTCTTTATAGGATAAGGGCCGTCAAAGGAAACATATCTGTGTAACAGGGTGGTCCCAGGAAAAGGGGAAGTTCCAAAATCCTGGTTCCGCCCTAAGTGGGTGGAGCTGAGGAGGAAAAAAAGATTTCTGCAAAGAGAGGGGAGAAATAAGGAAGATGGAGAACAGCAAGGAGACCTGGAGGAGGCACGTGGAGCAGAGGGACATGTGAAGAAACTGCGCTTGCTTCTTGGCCCTGGACTGGTTGGAACAGACATGGGTGAGAGACCCGTGGGGAGCTTAACAGTGGCAGCTTTCATCTTGATTTTAATTTTGCTCTTTTCCTCCCAGATTTGTCTGACTCTTTCTGACCCTTTTCTGGGTCTCTACTGAAAGGTCCTTTAGATGTGTGCCAGGTTTTTGGGCCTTGCTTTGGGCCAATCCTATTTGGCTGGACTTTTACCCTCAAGGAGATGGGTAACTTTGGATGCTTAACTTAGTAACTATATTCTTTGTTCATTCTTTATTGTACCCTAGTTGTATTAAAGTTCCTTTCTATTAAAGGTTTTGTATGTTTGTCTTGATGCAGCGGATGGCAGAACCCATTCAGAGAGGGCAGGCTTGGGGGTTCTGGGTGCTCCTCTCCCTGCCCTGTAACATCTGCACACATCCCAACCTGCAAAACTGGGAATGAGCTTCTGCTCCGTGGGCCAGTGGATTCCTGCTGGGGGCGGTGCTCTTTGATCAAGCTGGAAAATGCTCTCCACTGGCTCTAGTTCTCAAAGGACTCGGTGCCCGTGAGGATATCAAAGGCTCTGAACAGTCCTGCAGTAAAGAATGCTACTTAAGTTTGTTGAACTACTTGCTTCTCAAACTTATTGAACTTTTTTTTTCTTTTTCACGGAACACACTTGGAAGGTGCAATTGCGCCTGAATACAACGCCTCAGGTGTGACTGATTTCTGCTTTCCAGGTGGACCATACCTGCCCCGTGAAGTCAGAAACCTGTGTGAGGGGAGATGGTAGCCGAGACCAAGAAGCAATGTAGGCAGAGCCTGAGAGCGCCCAGGGCTGCACCCAAGGGCACAGAGACTGACACTTTAGGGAGGAGCCCAGGTTTTCCAGAACACCCGGGAAGACCTAGCAAGCAAGGTGTGCTTGGGATGAATCTGGTGCGATCTGACTTTAAAGAAGACAGTTTAGGGCCTGCCCTGCATTTGATCTTGAGAACAGAAAGGACATTCCAGTATTAAGTGTTCATTTGATTCTAGGAGAATAAAAATAACAAATGACTGAGTTATTGTGCCATCTGTTGGAAAGAGCCACCTGTGCCACCTTTAGAAATACATTTGCAGCTGGATCTCCTAAAATTGTGTTAATTTCTTTCTAGGGAATTATAGGATGTGAGCTCAAATAATAGAGCCAGTGAACAAGAGGGCAGGGATTTTGTGTGGCCTTAGAAGCAGTGCTCAGTCAACGTTTGCTAGATACACTGAAAGGGCAGGAGAGGGGAGGGTTCATTGCACGTTGGAGACTTGTGTCCTGAGAGTGAAAAATTCATTATTACCTAGTTGTAAGGTAATAAGTTCTTAACAGTTTATGCTTGTTGTTGGCAGGTGTGGAAAGAAGACTGGGGGGTGGGGGTGGAGGGAGCTCCCTGGTGGCGCAGTGGGTTAAGCAACGCGCTATGAAGCAAACCGCAGCCACCACAGCACGAGTTCAAGCCCTGCAGCCAGCCAGGGAGGGGACCCACATGGCAAGCAGACCTCTCCTGCCTCGCCCACTGCTGCCCTCGGCAGTGTGTTTCAGTCCGTCTGCCTGTTCTGTTCCCAGCTCTATCTCTGGTGAATCTTCTCACCTCCCACGACTCTGGCCTGTACCCCAGCTCTTGTATGCGTAAATAAATAAAATCTTAAAAAAGAAGAAGATGACTACGGGGTTGCTGGCAAATAGATGGCAAGTCTGCACAGAAACCCAGCAAACTACTATGTTCACATAAGGAGATTTTTGTGTCTGCTCTTTGCCAACTGAGGGGCTCCATGATGGCTTAATGATTCCATTGAAATCTCACTTTGGGGGCCTCCCCGGTGGCGCAGTGGGTTAAGCAACACACTATGAGGCAAACTGCAGTCACTGCAGCATGAGTTCAATCCCTGCCACCCACCAGGGGGTGACCCACATGGCGCAGCATTCCTCTCCTGCCTCTCCCACTGCTCCCCTCAGCAGTGTGTTTCAGTCCATCTGCCTGTTCTGTTCTCCACTCTGTCTCTGGTGAATCCTCTCACCCCCCACACCTCTGGCATGTACCCCAGTTCTTGAATGCATAAATGGAATAAATCTTAAGAAATCTCACTTTGTTTCTTTGTTTAGAACATGCTCAAGGGCATTTGAAAAATAAACCTTTATTCAGAATTAGGCACAATGATTCCAGACCTGCATTTGTAATGGGTACTCTGTGTGCCTGTGTATAATGGGTACTTAACACGCAAATCAAGTGTGCATACAATAACTTCTGCAGGTGTTGACATTGCAGTGGGAAACCTCAATAGCTTGGAGGGTGGACTTCCGGTGTCCTCTTTGTTTAAAACAAATTAAAAACTTGTTTGATGCCAGCAAATTTTCCTTTGAACAGAAATGTATTGAGGTTTTATGCATGTTACCTAGAGCAAATGGGCTGTTTTCAGGTTTGTGTTCATATATTCACCTGTAATTTTGGACTCCAACAAATGATGTTTTCTCAGCTGGGAATGCCAAGGCGTTAGCAGATGTCACGGTTATTAGTGCCATCTACTGGTGAGAGGCAGAAAGACGTTTACTGGGTCCCAGAGGGACAGAGGCCAAAAGACAGGGAGAAAGAGATTCTGTAACTCCCTGTCTGAATCTGTCTCTTATTAGACAACTAGAAATTTCAATCGCTGACAGGATATTTGATGATGTCAAAGAATTATTGCTAATTACTTTTAGGTGGGATATTGGTATTGCAATTACACTGGATTTAGAGATTTGGAGCCAAATCCAGCCAACTCTGTTTCTGTATCGTCTATGCGCTAAGAATAGTTTTTCCATTTTTAAAAAATGGTTCAAAGAATCAAGAGAAGAACAATGTGTATAGGAAAAGTACGTGCAGCTCAAATTCCTGTGACCATAAACAAGGTTTTATTGGGTCACGGCCCTGTTCATCGTTCATGGTGTGTCCGTGGGTCTATTTTGTGCCATACCAGTGCTGCTGGGGCCTTGGAGCAGAGGCCCTGGAGCCCTGGAATTCTCTGAATCCGGTGCCAGTGCAGGCCTCCTGCTGGGCCCGTCTCTTCACTGAGCGGGTGCTAGAGGTACAGCTCTTTGTGGGGTTGGGGAGAAAGTGGCCTGACTCTGACCTCACAGGCTGGATGCTTCTTGCCTGAAAAGCAGATTCCTCGGGGGACAGAGAGGGTCAGCGCCAGAGCAGGGGCTGGAGGGGGGTGAACGGGCTGGAGGCTGCGGTTGGCTGTCCCTGCGCCGTCAGCTGGCTGCAACTCCAGAGTCCAGGGGCCTTTGCCTGCAGTTGCTCGGGGAGGTCTGTTTGGCAGTTCGCTAGCTCGATTATGGCTCTCACATCTATACATACAGGATGGACCCGTGCACGTTAGTGGCAGGGTGTGGAATGCTTCTCGGAGCGGGTGCTCAGGACCATGCAAAGTCCTACACCCCCTTGCAACTCCTCAAATCAGAATCTTTGCGACTGGAGCCTAGGAATCTGCATTCTGCTCAGTTCTCCTGATGTAACTGAGGCTGAGTGGAAAAGGACAGACCCAGAGTGGGTAGGAAGCTGTCAGAAAAGAGAAGGCCAGGCCAGAGGAAGATGCTGGCGACAAGTTCAAGGTGTTTGCTGCTTCTCCCATTAGTTCTTTTCATTCTCTGGTCTGAGCCCAGCCCTGAGAGTTGGCTGTAGGGAGATTTTTGCCAGGAGGGGGCAAGAATGTCTCCTGCCAAATGTGGGTGTAGGGAAAATGGTGTGGCTCGAGCTCCCTTTTTGCCTCCTGCCACCAGCTCCTACAGGGGCCACCTGCAGCTCTGCTTTCCTTCGGGAACCCCCACTCGTGATCACGTGATAATGTGCTATTGCAGAGGGCCTTGGGCACAGGAGCATGGGGCACACACATCCGTTGTTGCAGACACCGAGGCAGAGAAGCGAGCTAAAAGGTTTGGAGAGCTAGAGCTCAGTTGCTGCCTCCCTGCCTGTGTACCTGGCTCTCTGCTTCGGCATTAAAGGACTGTCAAATCTACCCAGGGCTCCAAGGTTCTCTTTTCCGTTTGCCCAAATCAACAATGACCTGGCAAACTTGCCCTGCTCTGCTTGCCCCACCAGGGGGCCTTTGGGGGTGTCCTGCGAAGGGAGTATCCAAGCCAGAGTGCACCAGAGAACAAAAGGGTAAGAGGAGCACGAGGAGCAACCTTCATGCCAGTAGGTGGACTCAAGCCCAGCTTGATGGTGAAGGTCGAGCTTTCAACCTACACTTTTGGCAGTTTAACTGCTGAGGATTCAGGGCAGTTAAGCTGCTGGCGTTTGACAGTTAAACTGCTGGTAAGGAGGGTGTCTGAGGAGAAGTCCCCCAGCTAACCATGAGTGGTTTCGGCTTGGACCCCAGCCTCTGCTCAGTGGATCTGTCTGGGCAGGACAGGGAGCATTGACCATGTGCTAGCCGGTATCATACTGTCTCCCTCTTTTCCTCTGCCCCCCCCTCTCTCCTTCTTCATTCCCTGTGTAAATAAATCCTGTTACTATCTCACACTGTGTCTGCTTTGAGGGGGTCCTGCATGGGTACCCCTCTCCCCCAACCTGGTTTGCTTAGTTTCAAAAGAAATTGGCAAACTCCCCGAGGACCACACGATTCAGTTGGGTTGAAGTCATGCAACTCATTAGATGGGCGGGACCCATGGGTTCTGCCAGGTCCTGGGTTCAAATCCTGCACCAGTCACTGACAAGTCGTGGGACCCTCAGCAAGTTCCCTGAACTCTGTAGGTATGTTTCTTGTCTGTAAGATCGGAACCCTACCACCTATTAGACCTGTATTAGAATGCAACGTGACAATTGAACACCTCCTGCCACACAGCTCACGCAGGGGTGTCTGCTGTTACCTCATCCCTCGAACTTCCTGATGCTTAATGCTATAGGCACTTGCCGCTGGCTGATGAGAGCAATCTTCTCAAATCCCCAGTACAGGAGTTCACTCAGGCTCCAGGGCGAGACCAGACGTGGCCAGTAACCTCAAACTCCCCGAGCTCCCCTGTGAAGGAGCAAGGCCTGAAGGTACTGGCTTCTCATGATGTATGATTCCTAGGATGTTGCTCGCGGAGCCCCCAGGTTGGGGTTGAACCTCAGGTTTGCAGTGAACAGTGGACAGAAATAAAGCCCCCAGGGACAGCATGCCCTATTTAAAATAACCACTAGATGGCAGCAGACTCCACGTAGCCAAGAGAGGCGCTTGGAAAGACTGGATGGAAGGCCCTAGAATGCCACAGGGAGGGAGGAAGGGGTTGCACACCCTATCTTTGCCCTGCCAGACCACCTCATCGTCCACATACATGAACGCACACATCCGGTCCTGCACATGAATCACCTGATTGCTGTTCCTCACCTCACACAGGTGTGCCCTTAAGTGAGGCAAAGGCCAGGGCCTGGGAAACTTGGCTGCAAATTCGAATCACCCGGGCGGCTCCGCCCACTTGCAGTGCTGGGGCTTCATCATAAACCAGAACCCCTGGGATGGATCAGAAAGCGATGCCAACTTGCAGCCAGATTTGAAAAGTCCAGTTTTAGGTAAAAGAGCTCATTGCTTCCCCAAAGGCAGCTGGTTTTCACTGCCAGAGATTGCTTGAGACAAGCCTCCTTAAAAGCACATTCTTCGCCATCTGCCCGTGTATCTGCCTGTAGCTATTGCCAGAGCTTTTCAACTTGAATATGCATGCAGCTCACCGGTGGAGCGAGAGTACCAGGTCCGGAGTCAGCAGGCCTGGGTGGGATGAGACCCGCATTCCCGCTCATCGACCACCAGGTGCAGGCGAGGCTGGGCCTGGGGCGGCTTGGCCCTGTTCTGCGCATGCGCCGCAGCCATTGCTGCTGGCCTGCCATAATGGGGCGCGTGAACCTGCCTCTTGTCCTGTTGGGGTGCCCTCCTGTCCCCCACTCCACGGCTCACAGTGTGAACACAAGCCCTTCCACGCACCCAGAAAAGGACCCCATAAAAGACTGTCGCATGAATCAAAACCAATGGAGCGAGAAAAGCCCCGAACCTGCGGGCCTGGCCGTGCCCACAGCTGTGAGAACTTGCCCAGGTAAGAGCCTCCGAGACGGGGCCGCTTCCCCGGTGGGATTTAGCCTGCCCTGGGAGGTAATTTTTGTGTCTGTTGTTAAGAATCTAGATTCATTCAGTTTTGCGTGCCTGTCCGAGTTCCCCCGCCTCGTTTGTTAGGGAGACTCTCTTGCGCCCATGGTATGGGGGTGCCTCCCTGTCAGATGAGCCGTATTGTGTGGGTTGCTTTCTGGACTCGCTATTCCACTGGCCTGTGTTTCTGATCTGAAACCATAAAACAGTTAAAAGAAAACATAGGTGGCTTCCGGACATCAAAGGCAGAGGTGTATTTGGGGGTGCAAACCCAGCAGCAGGTGAATCAAAAGCACCCCCGAGGGGGGCAATGGTCTCCCGCAAAAGGCTACGGGTGCTTGGGTGGCGGGTGAGGCGGGCGAGGAGGTGCGCCTACTCCCCTAAGTTGTATACGGTGTTGTAAGTCAGTGTTACCTCAATTAGAAAAAAGAAGTGCTATTAACACAAGAACTGGGGTACAGGCCAGAAGTGTGGGGGGGGATGAGAAGGAGTCACCAGGGACAGAACGGGGAGCAGAACAGGCAGATCAACGGAAGTACACTGCTGAAGGTAGCAGCAGGCGAGGCAGGAGAGGTCTGCTGCGCCATGTGGGTCCCCTCCCTGGCCAGCGGCAGGGATCCAACTCGTGCTGCAGTGGCTGAGGTTTGTTTCACAGTGCGTTACTCAACCCACTGCACCACCAGGGAGGCCCCCAGTTATACCTTAATTCAAACAAACATTTGGGCAAGGAAACTAGAACCTGAGAGTCTCCATTGTATCTGTAGTGATAAATATCCCTTTCTGAAAAGTCAGTCAAAGGGAATTAATGGTGTGTCACTGTCGGCCTTTTATTTTTGCCTCGTGTTCTTGGAGGTGTGTGTTATCTGTTTCCAGAGAGCAGACATTGTTTTATGAACCACTTACAGGAGGGCTCCTCTCATCAGTGGTATTTCTCCCGTGGTCAAGGATCATGCCGAGCCCAGGTGGGAATTCTGACTACTCGGTGGAAAAGTCAGGCAATTTAAGAAACTGGAAGGGGGGCCTCCCTGGTGGCGCTGGGGTTAAGCAACGCACTATGAGGCAGACAGCAGCCGCTGTAGCACGGGTTCGATCCCTGCTGCCGGCCAGGGCGGGACCCACATGGTACAGCAAGACCTCTCCTGCTGTGCCCGCTGCTCCCCTCAGCAGTGTACTTCCGTTGATCTGCCTGTTCTGCTCTCTGTGGTGTGTCCTCTCACTCCCCCCACACACCTCTGGCCTGTACCCCAGCTCTTGTATGCATAAATAAATAAATCTTAAAAAAAAAAAAAGATTTAAAAAAAAAAAGAAACTGGAAGGGAATTCCTTTAGGACTAGTATTCATCAGTCAAATCTGAAGTGATCGTGAACACTTGTAGGGACCTGGGACAGACCTCGCATCTGATTCCCACCCTCTCTCTGTCCATCTCTAG
Source organism: Galemys pyrenaicus (assembly GCA_019455555.1). Classification (NCBI taxonomy): domain Eukaryota; kingdom Metazoa; phylum Chordata; class Mammalia; order Eulipotyphla; family Talpidae; genus Galemys; species Galemys pyrenaicus. The sequence goes on along the minus strand of JAGFMF010011662.1, from coordinate 1,066,683 downwards.
ACAACCTCTCTCTCCAGCCACTGTTCTTAACCTCTTTTAGTTTCTTGAATTCATCAAACTGTCTTTTGTTCTGTATCTTTGGACCAGTCTTTCTTCTGCCTGGAAACTCCCCTCCTCTCTCTCGTTGACTACCTCTTACTCTTCCTTCAGACTGAAGTGAGATGTCACTTTCCTCCTGAGATGAGGGCCATCCCTGTCTGTCACTCGTTCACGGACTTTCTTTTCTCCTCTCCCTTCCTCCTTTAGCCTGGAAGAGCTGGGACTGTGTCTCTTTCACCTACAACCCCCGCTCCTGCGCCCCCAGCACCTGTCTCAGACTCTGGACACTGTAGGGGTGCAAGAATTTGTTGCATGAAATATTTATAATAGGTAAAATTTGGAAACAACCAAAAATAGGTAACTGGATCAAGAAAATGTGGTCTGTATACACGATGGAATACTATTCAGCAATCAAAAAAGATAAACTCATGCCATTCACAGCAACATGGATGGAGCCAGAAGGAACTATGCTCAATTAAATAAGTCAGAAGGAAAAAGAAAAAATATAAGATGGTTCACTTACAGAAGGAATATAGGGGATCTCAATAAGGCATCAGGGGAAAAAATAATAACAATAAAAAACACAACAAAACAAAAATAAACAGACAACTATAAACCAGAAACATTCTATAGGAGAGGAGGCGGGAGAGGGATCAGAACAAGGGAGGGAAGAGCACAGGGACTGTGGTGACGGTGCACAGGTGAATTGGTGGTGGAAATTCTATGGGGACTATACCTGAGAAAAGAAAGCAAATATTGGTAAAAAATGAACAATGATGTACAAAATATATATATATATATATTTCAAGAAAAAAATGAATTTGTTGCATAACCTTGAAAGCACACAGCCTTTAGGTGAGGAAATTCCCAGTCTTAAATGCATCTACTGCTGCTGCTTCAGCCTGGGACTGAGACTATAACTGCTAATAGACCTCCAGGTGGGAGGTTCTGATCGTGGAAGACACAGTGTGATTTATTTATTTTTTAAAGATTTATTTATTTATTTATGCATACAAGCACAGGCCAGAGGTGCAGGGGGCAGGATGATAGAATCCACCAGACATGTGGGGAACAGCACAGGCAGATAGACTTGAAACACACTGCTGAGGGGAGCAGCAGGCAAGGCAGGAGAGGTCTGCCATGCCATATGGAGCACCTCCCGGCTGGGGGCAGGGATCAAACTCCCACTGCAATGCCTATGGTTTGCTTCATAGTGCATTGCTTAACCCACTGCGCCACCAGGGAGGGCCTGACACTGTGTGATTTAAACAAAAGATAGCTGGAGAGAGAGGGAAGACTCCTTCAGGCAGTTCTGTCTTCCCACAAAGTCTGTCTTTTCATTTGTGAAGGAATGTCATTCTGATATGTTGAATCTCTGTGGGCAAGATTGTAACTAGAAACAGAACTGGGAGGAAAATGGGAGGGAAATGCATGCTGTGTCCCTTTGTATAAATGGCTGCTACTCTGTACCAGAAAGAGCTCTCCTGGAACATCACACAAGCTACAGAACATAAATGTTTCATTCAGTCTCAGGGAAAGAGGACATTGGATTTCACCTCCAGCCCTTTGCTCTCTGTTGGAATTCCCTCTGCAGATTTCTGATAAGAAGTCCCTAGTCTTCCATTTTCCACTTGATTAACTTAGCAAGCAGCCAGTTCCATTTCTGGAGAGTTCTAATTGTTGGAAAATCCCTTTTAGCCAGTGCCTTGATTGTGGTAGTGGTGTCCTGAATTAGAGAAATGAGCAAATATTTTACTATTAGGACAGTAGAACTTATTTTAAAGTAATGTTGTAATGTTGGGATAAAAGATTATGGGAAAATTGTCTAGATGTTTGAAAAAGTCTCCAGCCTTTACATGGTACCAGGTACAAGTTCCTTGACTTTATTTATTATCTGGACAAGTTTAAATTATGTAGACAAATGGAAGCTATCTGACTATCTCAGTGCCAGTCTCTAAATATTTACCGAATGACTGAGCAAATTTCAAGAACATTTATTGAGTCTCTTAAGCCATAAGATTGGACTTGCAGAATGGACTTCCTTCCAAAAGTGCCAAAACAATATTCCGGGCTTCAACATTCACTCAGGAGAGAAAGGCAAGGTGGGGACTCATGGAAGGGAGGAGGCACTTCGGCTTCCAGTTCTGCCCCTGCTATTCACTAGCTGTGTGATTTCTGGCAAGTTACTAGACTCTGCTGAATCTTAGTCATTAAGCCACCTGTGGAACTCATCACCGCTAGCCCTCTGTGGCTCTAGGACTTTGCACTTTTTTTTAAAGATTTATTTATGCACACAAGAGCTGGGGTACAGACCAGAGCTGCAGGGGTGAGAGGATTCACCAGAGACAGGGTGGGGAGCAGAACAGGCAGATCCATTGAAGCACACTGCTGAGGAGAGCAGCGGTCGAGGCAGGAGAGGTCTGCTGTGCCATGTGGGTCCCCTCCCTGAACGGGGGTTGAACTCACGCTGCTGTGCAGATGCTCCACAATGTGGCGCCCAACCTGCTGTGCCACCAGGGAGGCCCTCTAGGACTTTGCACTTTAAAGACCAAAGCCTCTTAAGTGACATGAACTCTCAGCTAGATGGGTGGATTGATCATTAGCCAGGGCCTAACTCCTGTTAAATATAGATGCTTAAGTTAAAGCAAATATTGTAAATTTAACTGTGTGTGTGTATATGTCCTTTCTTGAATTAGCAGAAACTTGAGTTTATAGTTGGCTATAGCTTCAGACCACAACCTCTCTGGGGAGGATCACGTGTATCTACAAAGTTGGAGAACATTCCCTGGTGTCAGCTGAATAGGGAGTTGTTAAATGTATGTGTAGGCCACAGAGCAGCACAGTATGATCTTCGCGGGGAATCATACTGAGGTCATACTGGGATCATACTGAGGGGGGGGCACCTGCTGAGGTCTAAAAGATAAAAGAACCCAAGCCCAAAACACTGCAAAGAAATCTCAAATGGTTTTCAGTAATTATCCTTTTAGCATGCCTTCCCTCTGATGTTATATTTTCTGAGATACGCCCTTTTTAAATAAGAAGATATATAGTAGAAAAAGAAAACAAGCATGTTTTTCACGATGAACCAGGATTTTCAGTGCAACCAGGCTATGATTACCTGAACTATCCCTCCCCACGTCCATGGTTTTTTGTCTTTTTTTTTTTTTAATATTTATTCATTTATGTATATAGGAGTTGGAATGCAGGCCAGAAGTGGCGGTGGGGATGTGGAGGCAGTGAGAGAATTCATCAGAGACAGAGTGGGGAGCAAAACAGGAGGATCCACTGAAACACACTGCTGAAGGGAGCAGCAGGCGAGGCAGGAGAGGTCTGCTGTGCCATGTGGTCCCCTCCCTGGTGGGGGTGGAACTTACAGTGCAGCCTTCCAGCCCTTGCGCCACCAGGCAAGCCCTGAGCCCACGGTTTTTAACATGGCAGGAAAAGACCATTGGGTTTCTCGAACCTCTGAGTGATTCAAGAAGAGCATTCGGTACGTGTATGACATATTATTACAGAAGGGAAAAAAATCCAACCTGCATGTGAACAAGCCGCTCTCTAAATCAAACTACCAGCTTGTAGGAAAAGCACGTTATAGAGGTGATGTGCTCAGCAAAAAGTAGAGTAAAAGGCCTTTAGAAATGTTGCTCTCCAAGACCTCCCTGGTGGTGCAAGGGGTTAAGGTACAGCACTGTGAAGCTATCACCAGCCACTGTAGCACAAGTTCGGTCCCTGGCCAGGGAGGGGATCCACATGGCGCAGCAGACCTCTCCTGTCTGTCCCACTGCTCCCCTCAGCAGTGTGTTTTACTCCACCTGCCTGTTCTGCTCCCCACTGTCTCTGGTCAGTCCTGTCATACTCCCCCACCCCGTGCCTCTGGCAAACACCCCATTCTTGTATGCATATAAATAAACCTTAAAAAGAGTCATTCTTCAGCAAGTGTGTTGCATGTCGAGAGGAAGGGGCATCCTGTAGAGAGGAAGAGATATAAGAGCAGTGTCAGTCAAACACAACGTGGAGTATTTTTTCCTTCGGACCCTGGTCTGAACAAACCAGCTGTGACACGAAGGAAGTATATGACCATCAAGGACGCTGGGGACACGCCTGCTGTCCCTCGCAGGTGAGGGGCTCCGCCCAGACTGCAGAGGGCCGGTGGGATAGACTGAGCCGGACACCCCCAACTCCTGGGCCCAGGTTTCCTCTGATCCCACAGACTTTTTTGCCTTTATGAAAGCCTATGCCTTTATTTACTTCAGAAAAATATTTTATTTTTTTTAAGATTTGTTCATTTATGCATACAAGCACAGCATGGGGGTACAGGCCAGAGGTGCGGGGGGGTGGGGTGGGGTGAGAGAATCCACCAGACAGAGTGGGAACAGCACAGGCAGATCAACCGAAATACACTGCTGAGGGAGCAGCGGGCACAGCAGGAGAGGTCTGCTGCGCCATGTGGGTCACCTCCCCAGCCAGCGGCAGGGATGGAGACAGGGATCGAACTCGTGCTGCAGTGGCTGCGGCTTGCTTCATAGTGCGTTGCTTAACCCATGCGCCACCAGGGAGGGCCCCAGAAAAATATTTAGAGAAGGCTCAAAAAAATCAATTATGGTGTAAATCAATTTTAAATACACTTCTTTAGAGGCTGGATGAATAAAAGCAGTGAAAGTGGCTGTAGAGACTGTTATCTGAAGTCGCTGAGCCCGAGGGGTCTGGAGGGTGATTTTCAAGAGGGCGAGATCATGACTTCTGTGCAAACATTCCCTGACCAGCCTTGATCCGTGGCTATTTATTATTCATTGTTGATTGATGGAGAATCAGTAAGATATTACAGCTGGTTTTTACAGTCTCCTCCTGACGGAAATTCTTATGTGGCTAAAAGGAGGCACCATTTACACTGCCATGAACAGGAGTCACCTGTGACTGTCATTGTTCTACTAGTCAACTTTTACCTTAAACAGTCAGTGAAAGATGCAGGAGCTCGCCTCTGTGGATAGGACTGTGGTAGGTGTGGTGGGGTAACCGCATCTGAAGAGATGTGAACATGTACCTTTCAATCAAATACAGTGTTGTAAACAAGTGTTGCTGTTTAAAATTTAATAGTGATTTTAAAGTAAATTGAAATTCAAAAATAAAATGTAAAAATTATTAAAAATTAAATGAAAATTTTAACTTAAAATTCAAAAATTTAAAAATAAATTTGTTTTTGTAATAATGGAAAAGCTTAATTTTCATACAATCACTAAAAATTAACCCAAAGAAACAATCTAATTGTCCAACTTAACTAACTAGAAAAAGAACAGGAGAATCCAAAAACTAGTAGAAGAAAGGAAATAATAAAAATCAAAGCAGAAATAAATAGAAATCAAAAAAACAATCCATAGAATAAATGAAACCAAAAGTTGGTTCTTTGAAAAAATAAACAAAATAGATAAACCTCTAACCAGACTAACAAAGGAAAACGGGAAAAAACACAAATAAGTAAGATCACAAACGAAAAAGGGGAAATCACAACAGACCCAGAAGAGATTAAAAGAATAATTAGGCAATACTATGAACAGCTATATGCTTACAAATCCAACAACTTGGAAGAGATGGAAAAGATCTGGAAAAATATAACCATCCAAAACTAAATAAAGAAGAACTAGAATTCCTAAATAGGCTGATTACAAGCAGTGAGATTGAAGCAGTAATCAAAACACTCCCCAAAAACAAAAGCCCAGGACCAGACGGCTTCACAAATGAATTCTGCCAAACATTCAAAAATGAACTGGTACCTATCCTACGTAAACTCTTCCAAAAAATTGAGGAAGAAAGAATACTACCGAATACATTCTATGAGGCAAACATTACGCTAATACCAAAACCAAATAAAGACAACACAAAGAAGGAGAACAATAGACCAATCTCTCTAATGAACACTGATGCAAAAATCCTCAATAAAATCCTAGTCAACAGAATCCGACAGTGCATCAAAGGATAGTACACCATGACCAAGTGGGATTCATCCCAGAGGCACAAGGATGGTTCAGTATCCGAAAATCAATCAGTGTTATCCAACACATTAACAAAAAGGAAGGACAAAAACCACATGATCATATCTATTGATGCAGAGAAGGCATTTGACAAAGTGCAACATCCATTCATGATGAAGGCTCTTGAAACCCAGACCATAGCTCAACATGATAAAAGCTATATATGAGAAACCCACAGCCAATATTATCCTTAATGGTGAAAAACTGAAAGCATTCCCTTTAAGATCAGGAACAAGACAAGGATGCCCACTTTCTCCTCTACTATTCAACATAATACTGGAAGTCCTAGCCAGAGCGATAAGACAGGAAAAAGACATACAAGGCATCCAAATAGGGAAAGAAGAGGTAAAGCTATCATTATTTGCAGATGATATGATAATATACCTGGAAAACCCCAAAAGCTCTACAGGAAATCTAATTAAAACAATCAGCCAGTTTAGTAAAGTAGCAGGTTACAAGATCAATACACAAAGATCGGTAGCCTTCCTATATACAACCAACCAATCTGAAGAAGAAGAAATCAAGAAAAATATTCCTTTCACGATTGAGACCAAAAGAATCAAATACTTGGGAATAACCCTAACAAAAGAAGCAAAAGAAAATTATAAAACACTTTTAAAAGAAATAAAGAAGATACAAAGAAATGGAAAGATATCCCCTGCTCATGGATAGGAAGAATCAACATTATCAAAATGGCCATCCTTCCAAAAACATTTTACAGATTCAACACAATACCAATAAAAACCTCAATGAATTTCTTTAAGGAAATAGACCAAATATTAATGAAATTCATATGGAGACTCCAAAAACCCCGATTAGCCAAAGCTCTACTTAAGAAAAAGGAGAATGGGGGAATCACACTCCCAGACTTCAAACTCTACTACAAAGCAGTAGTAATTAAAACAGCTTGGTACAAAGACACAGACCAATGGAACCGTATAGAAAAGAATAAAGTCATAAAAACCAAGGAGCTTGGGCGTGAGAATGAATGGTGGGCCAGTGGTGAAGGGGAAAGTATGGTGATTTTTTAGCAGGAAGAAAGATCTTGAGAAGAGCCTGTCCTTCCCTCTACTCAGCAACTCCATTTATGAGGACTGGAAATCAGACTAGTGGGATGTGAGCAACAGAGGAGCTGGAGTGTTTTAGCTGAATGTCTTGACGTGAGGTCACAGTCTTACTTGCAAAGTAAGCAAGATATCGAGAGAAGACAGAAGAGAACAGAGGTCACTGCATGAACATTCTAGTGCATCAGTGACTCCAGTTCGACACTCCTTATAACCAAGCCCTAGTTCGTTATGAGGAGTGACACCTAACTTTGCCATTTCTTCCATCAGAATGACTCGTCTTCTCCTCTAGCCCATGCCTCTGGGTTCAGCTCTCTGCCTGACTCAGGTCAACAGGGCATCAAAAGATACAGCTCAAGAAAGGGCATACCAGACCGCTCTCATGATGGGGACTGTTCTGCTCTGTTTTTGCCATGAAAAAAGATATGCCTGAGGGGGCCTCCCTGGTGGCTCAAGGGGTCAAGCACCGCACTATGAAGCCTCCACAGCCACCACAGCGCAGAGTTCGATCCCTGGCCAGGGAGCTGGCCCACTTGGCGCAGCAGACCTGTCCTGTCTCCCCGCTGCTCCCCTCAGCAGTGTATTTCAGTAGATCTGCCTGTTCTGCTCCCCGCTCTGTCTCTGGTGAATCCTCTTACTCCCCGCACCTCTGGCCTATACCCCAGTGCTTGTATGCATAAATAAATAAATCTTTAAAAAAAAAAATAAAGTATGCCTGTCAAGGCCTATTGGCCCTAGAAGTGGGGGGCAAGAAGGGGAGAGCCCAGTCACCCTAGCCAGCCCCTCCAGAGGTCAGCCACCCTTATCAGAGCCTCAAATGCCTGAGTGAGATCCCAGGCAGGCTCAGCAGAGCCACACACCTGAGCTCAGCCCTGGTCAACTCAGCTTCACGGGTGTGAAGAAATGAATGCCGGTTGCCATTGCCCTTGAGGGCTGGGGCCTGTTTGTTCACAGCCACTTCTGACAATGGCTCACGTGTATGCAGGTCCTTCATACCACCTTCTGAGATGAGGATTCTCTGAGGATACCCCTACTTCCACACCTGGTGCAATCTGGGCGTGTTGACTTTCCATGGGGTTGTTAGGAGGGAAAAGTGTCTGAGACTATAACTACAAACCAGCCCTCTTCCCGCAGCTGACAAGAAACCCCAGGCAGGGGTAAATATTTCCATGTATGATTCATCCCAGTGCCAGGCCAGAGGCATCCCCAGGGCCACTGAGGACCTACAAAGTAATTGGGAGCAGCCGAGGTAATTTCTGCTTCAGCGTATCTGAAGCTAGGTAGGAGAAGAGTGCAGAGCAAACAGTGGGTGCAGCAGGAAGCCTCCCCACACCAGTGGGTACAAGGTCAACAGATAACCAGCACTTAGTCATCACAAATGGGCCAGTTCCACAGCCCGGGCATGTTTGCTTTCCTTAAGCTGTACACCCAGCTTCTTAAAGAAAGAGGATCCATTTGCTTCCAAAATTAGAAGGTACATCCAATGCAGGTGATCATTTCGTTGGAAGCAGGTTTTATAAATTGGTGACGCTGTAAGGATTTAATTTCACTCAACAAACATGGTTTTGAGCTCCTGTTTGTGCTGGAACGGGAGTAACACCAGAGAAGTAGAGGTTGCTAGGAATCGGACCTGCCGTCACCCTCCAAGTTTCAAATATAGTTGGCCCCAAGCATCAGGCAAAGGCACAAGTGACAGCATCTGAGGCAGACACAGGATGTGCCCTGTAAACTGCTCCTGGAAGACAGAGAGACCGTGCCCCACATGGTACCCCATGACCCTATAGGAAGGCTGCAGGGCATCGGTTTTGTGGGGGAATGTGGGTTTGCTTGGGACCTAGTCTATTTTCGTGCTTAAAGCCTCCCTTTGAATAAAATCTATGGAGAACAACTTTATCTTTTCCCCCATTTCTCCTGCTTCAAGCTGTAAGGAATGCATCAATGGCTCCCATTTACATTTTGCCTTCAAATGTAAATCTCTCTTGAAGAATAGAAATAACTTGGTTTCATTTGCTCTGCGCCCACGAGATGGATGGATGGATGGATGGATGGATGGATGGATGGATGGATGGATGGATGGATGGATGGATATTCAACTGTTTTTCTTTTTTTAAATTTTTTAAAAATATTTATTTATGGGCCTCCCCTGGTGGCGCAGTGGGTTAAGCAACGCACTATGAAGCAAACCGCAGCCACTTGCAGCATGAGTTCGATCCCTGCTGCCGGCCAGGGACGGGGACCCACATGGTGCGGCAGACCTCTCCTGCTGTGCCCGCTGCTCCCCTCAGCAGTGTACTTCTGTTAATCTGCCTGTTCTGCTCCCCGCTCTCTGTGGTGAATCCTCTCGCCCCCACCCCCCCACACCTCTGGTCTGTGCCCCAGTGCTTGGTTGCATAAATAAATAAATCTTTAAAAAAATATTTATTTATGCACACAAGAGCTGGGGTACAGACCAGAGTCGCGGGAGGTGAGAGGGTTCACAAGACAGAGTGGGGAGCAGAACAGGCAGACTGACTGAAACACATTGCTGAGGGCAGCAGCGGGCAAGGCAGGAGAGGTCTGCCGCGCCATGTGGGTCCCCTCCCTGGCCAGCGGCAGGGATCGAACTTGTGCTGCAGTGGCTGCTGTAGTGCGTTGCTTAACCCACTGCGCCACCAGGGAAACCCCCTCAACTGTTCTTGAGGAAAGGTTTTACCTTTAATTCCTAGAATTCCTTAGAGCAAAGTTGGGTGGGATAGGAGAGTGGAGATGGGAAAGGGGGTTGGAGATTTATGGGGCAAGAAGCAGACAAATTTTTGTCCCAAAACTTAAATAAAAGTTGCAATTGGAAAAAAAAAAAAAAAAAAAAAAAATTTGCAATTGNAAGCAGACAAATTTTTGTCCCAAAACTTAAATAAAAGTTGCAATTGGAAAAAAAAAAAAAAAAAAAAAAAAGTTGCAATTGGAAAAGCAAGGAAAGAGAGAAAAGATGGCTGGGTGACTGAGTTGGTGTGCAGGTAGCAAATATAGTTTCATATTTAATACTTACATATATTGTATTTATATTTTTTATTTAAAGGTTGTGAAATTAAAGTTTAACCACAAACAAGACATAATTTTATTGCCCCTGAACCTCATGTTAAAAGAAAGCCTCTTTCTGCTCATTTCTACTTGTCTGCCTGGCCTGCTACAGTCATTTTTATTGCTTTCAACAGCATCTGTTTTCATTATCAAACCAGAGGCTTTCTGCTAAGTCATCTTGAAGTCTAACTTAACTTGCACAACATGCTGTTTAGTAATTAAATTAAAATCGCAGGATGTTTTGGATTAGCGGAATCTTCCTTTTACCAGCACCGAGGTTAGTAGGAGTGTGACCTGTCTGGCAGAGAATTCCCTCATCCAAAACATCTGAAACATCTCACTGGATTAATTTGCAACTCGCTGAGAGATTTTTGATTCAGTTTGCTAAAGATCTTCTGTCTGTTTCCATTTCTCTTTTCAATTCAGGTCAATATGCATTTATTCAGCTCTCTTATTGGAAATGATATGAAAAGTATTACCGAGTCCAAAGAATAAAGAAAATGGCAGATAAAATGCGAGGAAAGGAAGAAAAGTAATGAGCGAATAAATAAGTTCATTCATGAATAAAGAATTTATTCATGAATAAATAAATTCATTCATCCAACAAATGAACTTAGAGTCCTTATTTTTACATGCACTGCACTAAGTAAGTATTGTGCAATATAGGGAGAAATAGAAGCTAATATTTCTGTTCTCAAAATATTTTGCCACCGGACAGTTTAAATTCAACTTCTCCTGGTGTTCTAATGCAACCCAAAACTTTACAAAGAAATACCCGTGAACCATTGTATCCTTGCACCTTTAAGAAGATGCAGAACATTTGTGTGGGAAAAGGCTAAGAACGTCCCCTTGCTCCTTGGATAGGACATTATGTTGTGCTCCATCTGAATCCTGCACCACTGCAGGCGGGGCTGCAGGCAGTAATCCTGGGTACACCATAGCAGGCACTCTTTTTTTCTGAAACACTGCCATGAACCGCTTTAAATCATTTAGAAGGAACTACCTTTAGCAAAACCTGACATACAAATAGGAGGGTTGTTTGTGCAGTTGCCATAGGTATTGATGGTGTAATGACCTGACTGAGGGAAGATGGGGGCTGCTGAGATAGATAACTTAGCAATAAAAACAGCCTGTTTTTTTGCACGGACACCGATCCACAGGCGTGCAAAAGGCAAGGACAGAGAAAGCTGGCGGTCGGAGAGGCGGCGCCTAAACCGAGGTGAACAGATGGTGCTAATACGACGCCTCTGAAAGTGGCATGAATGTGGGCTCCCAAGTCAGGCAGCTGGAGATGCTGGTGGACTCCGCGCCCGTGCCCTGCAGCCTCTCCAGAGCTGGGGAGAGCCACTGGGGACGCTCACCCTGAGAAGGGGCGCCCCTCCTTCTTGCAGCTGGGGGGATTCCTGGAGGCCCCGGGACCAGGTCCCCCGACCCTGCACCGCCAGTCTTCAGAACCGGGCAGTTTCCTCACCTTCCCCTCTGCTGTGCATTTAGCTGTGTGCTCCTATCACGTGAAGGGGACTCCCCCACAGCTTCAGACAGCGGTTGTCCTGCTGCGCTGCTGAGCCCTCACAGCCAAAGGCGGATCGTCCCGTGTTTGCTGTTAGGGTGCATTTTCCACGGCCCGCAACCTGGTCGCTTGGGGCAGCTGTCACGAAGGAGCAGACAGGGAGGCCCGCAGGCTGCAGGTGCCATTTCTGACAGTCCTAAGGGCTGGACATCTGAGGCCGGGGTCAGTGCTGGTCAGAGCCCTTCCCTTGGTTGCAGATTTCTCTTACGTCCACATGGTGGAGAGGAAATGATGAGCTCCCTGGAGTCCCTTGGGGCACTGGTCACTGCTCCCGGCTAGCACCGTCTGATAGCATCACATGGCGGGTTAGAATTTCAACATGTCGATTTTGGAGGGACACAACATCCAGCCGTTGTACTTATGGAGTCTAAGCTCCATGACTTTGTTTTCCTTGCTTTCTGCTGTTTCTCCAGTGCCTGAACAATGACCAGCACCGAGGGGTCCCCCTATATGTGTAGGCTTAAAGGATGCGTCTCCGTAAAAGAAAGTTGGATCTGGGTTTTAAGGACCAAAAAAGATAACATCCTTGTTTTATCAGTGATTCTTGTGACCCCTGGGGCCTCTGACCTCCTTCTTTTGTTTTTTTGAAAGATTTTACTTATGCATACAAGAGCTGGGGTACAAGAGCTTATGCATACAAGGCCAGAGGTGTGGGGGAGGTGAGAGGATTCACCAGAGACAGAGTGGGGAGCAGAATAGGCAGATGGACTGAAGTACACTGCTGAGGGGAGCAGCGGACGAGGCAGAAGAGGTCCTCTGCGCCATGTGGGTTCCCTCCCTGGGTGGGGATGGAACTCTCATTGCAGTGGCCCTGGCTGAGGCTGCTTCACAGCAGGGTGGCACCCTCTGCACCACCAGTGAGGCCCCCCTGACTTCCTTCTAATGTACTCCACCCACCCACCCTTCCATCCACTCACCCACCACCCTTCTATCCATCCACCCACCCACCCACCCACCTACCGTTCTACCCACCCCCCCACCCACCCTTCCATCCATCCACCCACCCACCCTTCCATCCATCCACCTACCCACCCTTCCATCCATCCACCCACCTATCTTTCCATCCATCCACCCTCCCCCATCCACCTACCCTTCCACCCATCCACTCACCCACCCACCCTTCCACCCATCCACCCACCTACCCACCCTTCCATTCATCCATCCACCCACCCACCAACCCATTCATTCATCCCACATCTTGCTCTGAATCTGTTTTCCTGGCACTCTGCTATTTGGTGGAGCTATAAAGATTAGAAGCTCTCCAAGAACACACTGTCCCAGTTGTAAGAGAGGATTTTAAAGAAAGGTAGAAAGAAAAGGAACTGGCTCCTCCCAAATATAAAAAAAAAAAACAAAACAAAACAAAACAGAATTAGCAGTGTTTCTGGGTAGAGGGTTTTAGCGTCTATTAACATAACACTGCCCCAAAACAACACCAGGGTGAGCTACAATAAAATGCCCTTGTCCTCAGTACCTGTCCGATCCACAAACTCATGGGAGTCAGGCTTTGTGCAAGGGGCTAGGACCTGACAGCACGCCCTCCCTGCCTCCTGCCATCCTCACGCCCCACCCCTCTGCCCTTCTCCCCTGAGCCCTCTAGGACACAGCGCAGGCACAAGCAGCACAGCATTTCCTGCCAGCCTGCAAACAGCCCCATAAAAGGGTGGAGGGGAGAGGAACCCGCACACCTGATCTGGCTTCAGCCTCCTTAGGCATCTGAAGAGGTGTATAAGGCCCTGACCCACCGTGACACCAGCATGAAAATGTGTCCTGACTTGGCCATCTGCCCGGGGACGGGTTTGTGGGAAATGCGTACTGGAGTGAACTGAGGAGGTCACCCATCTTGGGACTCCGGAGCGTGACTATCTGCAGGGCAGGGAGGGAGAGAAGGGGACGAGTGGATGGAGGACTCAGCGGGGCCGCTGGTGGAACGTGACCTTGAGGGAGAAGCAGCGGCACTGGGATGTGTGTGGCAGAAGCTTCTGCGCAGCAATGGTGTGGTGGGGGGAGGTGGGCCCAGGCCTCTGTTATAGGAGCTTTGGTCTGATTAAGTAGAGGAAAGACTGAGGAGTCTGAGCTGGCAGCTGCGAGTGGTGTGGCTTGAGCCAAGTTGTAGCCCTGTTGAGATTTGTTTGATTTCGATAACAGCAGGTAGGGGATGAGGAGATAATTGCACACTTTTCTAGGGAAACTTAGAGAGCTCGATGGCAGGGGCCCTGGAAAAGTCTTGAGTTTCTGCCTGCAAACCATTCCAATCGAACATTAAGATGCCAGTACTTGTTTCCGTGAACAAGTGTTGTGTCAAGCAGAACTTTAACACACAGGGAAATGGAAAGAAGATGAGGTATAAGCGAGGTTGGCAAGTTTTAAAGCAGGCTGCTGAAGGGGCAAGTCAAGATTTAGAGATAAGAAGAGAAGTCTTGTTCATTTGCGTTTATAATAAAAAGTAATTACAGATGTTTCAAGAAGTCAGGAACACGCTCGAGTAGTGGGGGGTGTGTGTGGTCAGGGAACAGGGGAATGCTGAGAAAATCCTAATAGGAAAAAAATTCAGGAGGGAAACAACTTACTGTTAAAAAATGACTTCCACTCCTCATCTCAGCCACTTGAGTTAAAGTAAGACACACGAAAGAACAACTCTTTGCAAAGCAATCATCCTCAGACACGTTTTGGAATATAGATAACCCAAATGGCCCCAGACTATCTCGAGGAGGTCACGGCATGTAATTTAGTCTGCTCTCGGTGAATGCACTTTATGTTTGCCCTGCACTTTTTACTGAGTTGCTCACAACAAGCAGAAACTTGAACCTCACAGAACTGGTCATGCCTTCCAGCCGCTCTTCAGAACCCAGCAGATGAGGCGCTGGAGAGCTCTTTTTTCTGCTGACCGTGGTCACGCATGGCTGGATGATTTATGGACAAGCCCCCAGCCACATCCATATCTCAGAGTCATTAATTACCAGGAGAGGGACTCAGTCACTCAGAGGAGAGAAAGTTCTTCAGAGTGAGCGTTCAAAGAATCCAAACTAGAAGAGTCATTTGAATCTCATTGTGATTTCTCAGCAGCTCCCTCACAACCAGGCTGCTTCTGACCACCCAAGGTGGTCCCAGAGTGGCCCCGGAGATTTTTCATGTTTCTATCTGATGTGTTTGTTCATCAATTACTCAGTCTTTAGGCCTCTTGCATGCCAGTTTTTTCTTTTTTAAAGGTTTTATTTATTTATGCATTTAGAGTTGGGGTATAGGCCAGAGGTGTGGGAGGTGAGAGGATTCACCAGAGACAGAGCGGGGAGCAGAACATGCAGATCAACTGAAACACACTGCTTAGGGGAACAGGGGGCGAGGCAGGAGAGGTCTGCTGTGCCATGTAGGTCCCCTCTTGCCTGGGGATTGAACTCGTACTGCTGTGCCGTGGATGCTTCACAGTGCGGCGTTCAACCCGCTGCGCCACCAGGCGGGCCCGGCATGCCAGTTTTTAAACAGCCATTAAAAAAGAAAGCAGGTGGGCCTCCCTGATGGCGCAGTGGGTTAAGCAATGCACTATGAAGCAAACCACAGCCACTGCAGCACGAGTTCAAGCCCTGCCACTAGCTAGGGAGGGGACCCACATGGCGCAGCAGACCTCTCTTGCCTTGCCCACTGCTCCCCTCAGCAGTATGTTTCAGTCCGTCTGCCTGTCCTGCTCCCCACTCTATCTCTGGTGAGTCCTCTCACCTCCCGTGACTCTGGCCTGCACCCCAGCTCTTATATGCACAAATGAATAAATCTTTTAAAAAAAAAAAGAAAGCAGGTGAACTTAAAATTAAATTATATTAACAACAAAGGCCCCACATACTCAAAACCCATCACTTCGTAAATTATTGTCTATGCTCTTAAGGTTCGTAAGTCTATTATTGCTGTAGACGTGTGTCAGGACACCACATGGACTGTGTGAAGTTGCCTTGGTAGTCAACCCCAGGTGAACCCTAGAATAGATCACCCAAGAAATAATTCTAAAGCTCTTAGTAAAAAAAAGTAGCATCCTTTGAAGATTGGCCTGATTCCCAAAGAACAAGGAAATGCCCTACTAGACACTTTCTCTTTGATGCGTTTCCTAGGATGTTTTGCAGCTTCATTCACGCTGTGCTTTTGGACAAGGAGAAATGTGGACCTGAGAACCACCTAGATAAACCCAGAGTAGCACCAGACACAGTCACCTGGAGAAAGTGTCCTTGCTCCCAGCCGCTCGACTCCGCAAGAGCTGTAGGGATTCAGCCTGTGCCTCTAGGACAAGCAGGGCCTACAGAATGACCAGGGCCTGCTGACCAGTAAGGGGCAGAAGGAAACTGCTAAATCCCTGCCCTCTGGGGAGCTTGATCTAGAGGTTGGGGAAGGGAAGATGTCCCAGTATCCACAACACAAGCCACAGTAAGAAAAGGACCAAGTGCCATGGGGCGAGAGAGGGTGGATGGAGACAAAGGTCACTTCTAGTTGAAAGATTACAAAGGTTTTGCATGGGAGATGGCATGTGAGGTGGAGTTTGAAAGAAGAGAGACGTGGGCACCATGAGGCAAGGCATTTGCCCAGCGCGGAGCAAGGAGTAGGAGAAAGGCAAGCGCAGAGTCCAGTTGGGTGGAGCAGGGGCGCAGAGAGGAAAGTCAGGGCTGTTTTTGATGTCTTGATGTCTCCTTGGTGGGGACTCGCCGGGGGAGTTCTCCATGGACGAGCTGGCCAGTGTTCGTGTCCAAAAGTCACACCAGCTGGCATGTGAATCCTGACATGGCCACCTCCTCAGCCACCAAACGGAGCCGGTGAGGCCACCCAGAGAATGAGCACGATTTTCAAAGGGTCACTCAGCTTCCACGGGCCTGGGTATCAGGCATGTGGGGTGTGAGTGGGCACTTGCCAAGTGCAGGGGAAGTAAGTCCAGGCTCTGCGTTTCAAGGTTGATCTGGCCTGTTGGGCTACTCCAGTGGGGCACATGGCGGGGCAGAAGACACATCCGTCAATGTCTGACCCCAGCTTTCTCAGCGGGAGAGCCTGGAGGCTGAGCCCAGGTGGCACGCGGCTGAGCCGGTGACGAGGCCAGCTCCTGCCCATATCTGGAAGGTGGCAGAAGCATTGCAGGCCTTGGCACTGGCCCCGCGTGGGAGCCGGAGAGGAATCGGGTATGTGTTGGGGTGAGGGAGGCGGGAGTGCGTGGGTAGGGTGCTGTCCTGTAAAGGGCCAGGAACGTCAAGAGGGGGCCTTGAGGACAATGCAGAGAAGCAGTGGGGCAGTGAGAGCACAGGCCGAGAAAGACTGGGGCCCGCAGTTTGGGCAAAGCAAAGAAGCAGAATGCTCCTGATTTAGAAATCCGTGGGCAGGGAGGGGAATGACATTTAGACGTGATCATCCTTTCCCTGTGCAAGGCGGCACACTCTTCGGGGTCATTGGGGACCACTGGAGATGACTCTGGAGAACCTTGTTCTGTCGCCCCAGCCAGAGCAGGCCGCCTTTCCACCGCCTTCTTGCAGCGGCAGTTCTCTAAGATTTTTCTAAAACGCAAGGTTCCATCAGGTGTTCTCAGCTCAGAATGTTTCAAGAGCTTCCCAGCTCCTCCAAGACAAGGTCTGAAACCCTTTCGAGAACATAAAAGGGGCTTTGCCAACTCCGCCTTGTCCGTTGGGTTGTCAGAAAAGGCATGATGTATTTTTTTCTGTGTTCCAAGCAAAAACGTGTCATGGCTCTCCCGACAACCCCTTGCATCTGGGGCCTCATTTTACCATCTTCCTGTACGTCTTCCGCCCCAGCCGCCTGCTGTTTGCTGTTCCCCGATGCCCTTGGCTCCCTCCTGCTCTCGGTCTTTGCTTGTACATGCCTTGCATCGCTCCAAACGCTGCCCACAAACTAACCCATGCAGTGCTCACCGGCACCCTCTGAAGTAGATGGTATTATCCCCATTTTATAGATGGGGGGACTCAAATACCAAGTGGTTTGCCCAGAGCCGTGGAGTTAATCAGTTGCAGAGCAGGATGAGTCCTGTAGCCTGAAATGCCCTCGTTTTCTTTCTCCTTGGCAAACTTCGATCCCTCTTTCAAGACGGTTCAGGCAGTAGCTCTTCTGGGAAGTCTGCCACGGCCTGCACTTAGCTGCCAGATAGCACTTATCATTCTGGGCTAATTGTTTGCTAAATGATTGTCTCCCTCCAAGAAGCGTGTCCCCTTAGGATAGGCCCAATGCCTGCTCCTCTGTGAGTCCCCAGAAGGGCTGTGCTGTGCCAGGAATCGGTGAATGCTTTGATGAGAGAATCGCTCATGAATAAATGAGTTAGCCCTTTCCGGGCGGGGCAAGGGGGTCCTTTTATAATTGTAGTATGGCATCAGAGTCATTTGCCAAATTATCAACCTTTGGTAATCAATTTTGCCTGCAATGCTGATGAAAACCTAGCCAAACCTTAATTGTAGACCGGCTGTCTCCTGAAAATCAGCTCACCTCTTCCGAGTTCTATTAAGGGCAATTCAGCTTTCTGCAGTGCTCTGGAATTACCTAAAATGCACAGAGGCAGGAAGCTTTCCAATTGCTAATCCCAGCGCAGATTGGCTCTGAAGATGGCCTTGGCGTGTATCTTCTTTAGGATGAGAGTATGTCTAAGAGCGAGCGATGGAATCTGGGATGTGCCATGTGTATGTCACGGTAGGGAGCGGAGAGGGAGCAATGAAGGCTGGGGAAAATCAAACTGAGCCTTTCCTACACAAAAGACTGCATTTGCCCAGAGGAAACAAATACTGAAAATCAGATAAGCAGGAAAAACCCAGAGGAGAGGGAGAATAGCAGAGCACTAGCTTGCTGGCCCATTTGTGCAAGCAACGGGGAAGCATCTCTTATCCACATTGTAACTGTGCTTATTTTCTGCATTCCCAAGTTCTGGCCTCAAGGACCTTAAGGACAGACAGGGAGTCTCTCCCGGCTTAGTCAGTTCTAAGAGGAAACAAGCAAATAAGCCTTTCACAAGCAAATCAACAAATGAATGCAAAGCTTACTTCTTTTATCCCCTTTCACCCAGCAAGCCATTATACCTCTACCCTGATCAATGCAAGCTCAGACACAGGACTACTGGGATAACCCTGAGCCCAGAGGCTAAAACTATTCAGACTAGCCAATCCTAAACCTGCTTAGCCTGTGGACCGTGTCTCCCCCTTGCCATGCTTTCCTCTGCATCTCTTCCTCCTCCCCAGTGTCCCTTGTGGCTCTGCATGTCTGCAGTGCCTCTCCGCCTGGGAGCTGTGAGTATAAAAGCTGCACGACAGCTTTTCTGTGTCTGCATGTCTTACCACACCCGATGATTGCAATTCATGAGGGGTGTTCAAAAACACATACTGGTCTACTCCATATAATAATGTTCTTGGTTGGGGCCTCCCTGATGACACAAGGGGTTAAGCACCACACTGTGAAGCATCCGCAGCCACTACAGCACAGGTTTGATCCCCAGCCAAGGAGGGGATCCACATGGCGCAGCAGACCTCTCCTGCCTCGCCCGCTGCTCCCCTCAGCAGTGTTTTTCAGTTCATCTGCCTGTCCTGCTCCCCACTCTGTCTCTGGTGAATCCCCTTACTGCCCTGGACTCTGACTGTACCCTAGTTCTTGTATGCATAAGTAAATAAATCTTTTAAAATTTGTTTTTCCTTTGGCCTTCCCTATAAACTTTCAGCGTATCTTACTAGATATCCTCGTTGTTTACCTCCTCATGCATATAACAATGGAAAACAAAATAAATTTAAGCCATTTGTTCAAGGTCACTCAAAAAAATAATGACAGCTGGGATTTAAACATAGACTGGGGGCCTCCCTGGTAGTGCAGTGGGTTAAGCAACGCACTATGAAGCAAACCACAGTCACTGTAGCACGAGTTCGATCCCTGCCACCAGCCAGGGAGGGGACCCATATGGCGCAGCAGACCTCTCCTACCTCGCCCACTGCTCCCTTCAGCAGTGTGTTTCAGTCTGTCTGCCTGTTCTGCTCCCCACTCTGTCTCTGGTGAATCCTCTCACCACCCCCCACACCTCTGGCCTGTACCCCAGCTCTTGTATGCATAAATAAATCTTAAAAAAAATAAATATGGGCCTCCCTGGTAGCACTGTGGGTTAAGCAACACACTGTAAAGCAAACTGCAGCCCCTGCAGCACAAGTTCAATTCCTGCCGCCAGCCAGGGAGGGGACCCACATGGCGCAGCAGACCTCTCCTACCTCAACCGCTGCTGCCCTCAGCAGTGTACTTCCGTTGATCTGCCTTCTGCATCTTATTCTGTCTGGTGAATCCTCTCACCTCCTAGACTCTGGCCTGTACCCCAGCTCTTGTATGTATAAATAAATAAATCTTTTTTTTAAAAAAAATAAACATAGGCTGAGTTTAGTACAAAATGTTGAACATTTCCCCCAAAAGATCTATAGGAGACCGTACAATGTTATATGTCAGTTTCCCTGTGAACCTTGGTTGTTTTGTCTGTGAAATGCAGACTATGGAAAACCATTTCTTAGATGAATCGGGTAGTGTATGTGAAGCCACTTTGTAAAGTGGGAAGTAGACACCTGCCTGTGAAAGCTGTCTCACCCCAACCTTGTGTTGCATGTTCAAAGGCATCCTTAAAAACAGCTACCTCATTGCAATGACCGCTTCTTTAGAGAAAGTGCTTTGCTTTACCACTTCATTTAACCCTGACAATAACCCCATGGGGCAGCTATTAATATTGTTATGTGCAGATGAGGTGAGGAGCCTTTGAAAGATTAATCTCTTCCAGTTCGCACAGTTAACTTGAGCTACTACGGAAGGTCTCCTCCTCTGCGCAGGTTGCCATATGGAAATACCATAGACTGGAGGCTTAAACAACAGACATCTTTTCTCACACTTCCAGAGGCTGGTTAGTTCAGGTCAAGTCAGCTGGGCTGGTTTCTGGTGAGAACTGTCTTCATGGCTTAACGATGGTTGTTTCTTGCTGAGTCCTCATGTGGCACGCAGAATGAGAACCGCTGCTGTGTGTCCTTGTGGGCCTTGAATCCTAGCAGGTCAGGCTCCTCTCCTGATGGCCTCAGTCAGCCTTAACTACGTCTATACAAACCCCATCTCCCAAACAACCACTTTGGAAGTTAGGGTTTCAAAATACGAATTTTGTGGGGACTCACTTAGAATCCATAACATGGAACCATGATTGAAGTCGGTACATTCACATTTGTCACAAAGTTGTCCCCAGTCCTCAGGTCTCAGTATGTTTGTCCCTTCTCGGTTGTCCAGCCTATGGACATCATAGGCTTGCTGAAGCCCTACCTTCTCATAAGGGGAGTCTGCAGCGGCCTTTCCCCTCCATTTCAGTGAATACAAAGTGTGATGGACAAAACAAGCCAGTAGCACTGGTGACAGGTTGACTTCTGAATGAAGAGTGGTCTTGCTGTCGGAAGTAGAGCAAATCCTAAGTATAAACTATAGACCAACTATAACCTCAATGTCTTTGTAAGTAAGCATAGCACATGCAGCAAAGGATCTCTGGCACCTTTCTGTTAGGTTTCAGACTCCAGGGTGGAGTCAGAAGGAACGGCCATCAGAAGGACGGAGCAGAAGGAACGGCCACTTTTCTACTTTTGACATGTGAGCGCAAGGCATTGAGAAAGGCAGTTAGAGTGATGGTTGCTACTCTTCAGGCGAACTTCCCTGAGTCTAGCATCCTGTAAGGCGCTTTGCCTATATTATCTCATTTAATCACCATTTAAAAGCTAATAAAACTGAATTAGAGGGAGATTAAGACTTTTGGTAAAGAGTGAGTCCATTTGGGCCTCCCTGGTGGCGCAGTGGGTTAAGCAACGCACTATGAAGCAAACCACAGCCACTGCAGCACGAGTTCGATCCCTGCTGGTGGCCAGGGAGGGGACCCAGGTGGTGCGGCAGACCTCTCCTGCTGTGTCTGCTACTCCCCTCAGCAGTGTACTTCCATTGATCTGCCTGTTCTACTCTCCGCTCTGTCTCTGGTGAATCCTCTCACCCCTCCCCTCCACACCTCTGACCTGTACCCCAGCTCTTGTATGCATAAATAAATAAATCTTAAAAAAAAAAAAAAAGAGTGAGTCCATTAGACTCTGAGGTCCAAGCTCTAAAGATTAATTCCTCAAAGTTTTCCAGATATGGGAGATACCTGGATATGTTAAAATGCAGATTCTGATTCTACATGTCAATAGTGGGGCCTGAGATCCTGCATTCCTAGAAGTTTCCCTGTGATGCAGATGCTGCTTGTCTAAGGACCAAGGAACCTGTAAAGCATGCTCTTCTTGAATGCCACCATGAAAAGTACTCACAGCTCTTCTGTTTGCTTTGGCCTTCTCCTTTGCCAGAGCTTGGTGAGACGAGAGGAGAGTCTACACATATTCAGTGTTACAATTGCCCTTAGTGAACAAGCTCTTCTTCCACTTCTTAATTCATGAGCCTTTACTGAGTGCCCGCAAGAATCAGCTACAGCGCTGGCTACCAAGGAGAGCAGGATAAACAAGGTCAGGCCCCACCCCTAAAAGAGAGGCTGTGCAAGGAGATGAGCTGTCCTGAGAAGGCCAACGTGTGCTGAGGGATACCCGGCCGCAAGCTGACCTGGGGTTCCGGCTCCAGCCATGGGCTGCTTTGGCAAGTGAAGTCATCTGGTGACTCCAGCACCATCCTCGCCCTACAGGCATGGGCTCATTTCCCATTGTGCCTTGCAGTTCTCCTGGCACGGAGACAGTTTCGTGAGGCTCATCCCTTCCAGATTCTACCTGGAGAATACGATTCACCTACCTCGGGTCATTGATTGTATCAGTACGCTTTATAAAACAATGCCCTCTTTGTTGGGACAAGAACACATGGAACGTTTCTTAGATGAATCTTTGGGACAAGAACTGACAAAGACAAACATGATTTTTCTTCTGTGAT
Organism: Galemys pyrenaicus; assembly: GCA_019455555.1. Classification (NCBI taxonomy): domain Eukaryota; kingdom Metazoa; phylum Chordata; class Mammalia; order Eulipotyphla; family Talpidae; genus Galemys; species Galemys pyrenaicus. The sequence goes on along the minus strand of JAGFMF010011662.1, from coordinate 1,044,025 downwards.
TTGAATAACTTTATATGCATTTGGAACACAGCAAAGAATTATTCTGAAATTTAAATTAACTTTAGGCTACTTACTGAAATTAAGTCTCAGAGAGTAGAATCTGAATTTTAATCTCTCTTGAGATTAAATACTTTCCAAGCTGTATGGAGCTTCCTCAGTCTACTAAAATGGAGCTACCATATGACCCAGCAATTCCACTCCTAGGAATCTACCCAAAGGACACAAAAGCATTAATACATGCACCCCTATGTTTATCGCAGCACGATTTATAATAGGTAAGACTTGGAATCAACCCAATGCCCAAAAATAGACGACTGGATCAAGAAGATGTGGTACATATACATAATGGAATACTTTTCAGCAATCAAAAAAGATAAACTAGGGCCTCCCTGGTGGTGCAGTGGGTTGAGCACTGAGCTGTGAAGCAGCTGCAGCCACTGCAGTGCAGGTTCAATCCCTGGCCAGGGAGGGGACCCACATGGTGCCCATTGCTCCATGTATTTCATTCGATCTACCTGTTCTGTTCCCCACTCTGTCTCTGGTGAAACCTCTAACCACCCCCCGCACCTCTGGCCTGTACCCACTCCAGCTCTTGTATGCATAAATAAAGAAATCTTTTATTTAAAAAAAAGATAAACTAATGCCATTCGCAGAAACATGGATGGAGTTTGAAGGGATTATGCTCAGTGAAACAAGTCAGAAGGGAAAAGAAAAATATCAGATGGCTTCACTTATAGGAGGAATATAGAAGATCAAGGAAAAAAAATAACCAAAAAAATACAACAAAATGAAACAAAAATAGACAAGTATAAATCAGAGACATTCTGCAGGGTAGGGGGAGGAAGCAGGATCAAAACGAGGGCAGGAAGAGCACAAGGGACTGTGGTGCTGGTGCACACACAGGTGAATTGGTGGTGGGAATTCTATGGGGAATACACGGAGAGAAGAAAGCAAAAGAATTCTTTTTTTTTTCTTTTATAAGAAAAAAAATAGATTAAAAAATAAGGGTAAATGCTTTCCAGCGGAGCAGATCACCACCAGATATGGTATTTGTGAAAGATATTTGAAGCAACAAAATTATTAAAATCCACTTTCCCTCTTTGATACTGTAACTAGTTTTATTTATTACTGTCATTTGAGATTCATTTATTACAGTTACTGAATCATGAACTAAGGCACATTCTTCAAGTGAAAAATGTGGTCGTTTGTGGTGGTTTAAACCTATCCTCACCCAGATGCAGACAAGCTTCTCAACAGTCAGGGACAGAGAAAACCAGGCCAACGGGGGAGGAAGAAGAGCTGGTCCCGTCAGCGGGACGAGGAGGAGCCTTTCACAGCTATGGTTCCTTGGTAGGGAAGCATCTTGAAGTCCTTCGGTTGAACTTTAGGTTGAAAGGTACTTTGAGAGATGCTTGGAGTTCAGTTCTCTCAATAGACAGGGGAGAAAATTTAGGAAAGAGGCACAGAGCGTTTCATTGCAAAACAAGGTCTTGTAGCTCCTTCATAAGGTGTCAGAACTTGAAGCTCAGTCTCCTGAAAGCTCACCCAGTGATTTGCGCTGTGGCGCCTGGGCCCAAGTCCTCAATTAGTCCTCAGTTCCTAACACTTTTGCTCTCTTCCTGGAATACAATTTCACCCTTCACAAACTCTTGCTCATTATTTTGCTCATTCAGTCATTCGGCAGATATCCTCCCAGAGCAGTGTGGGGAGCCTGGAAGGACACAGCCAGTGGGCCCCACGTTAAGGTGCTGTGACTGAGCTCTCCTCCCACCCAGCAGCCGTGCTTTCCCATCAGAAATGACCGCTTCTCTCCCTGGGAGGGGAGTTTCGCTTTCACATTCCAAAGCTCCCTATTCACTTCACATGAGGGAAAAACAAAGCAAGACAAAGCAAGAAACCGAGTCTGTAGTAGGTATTGAATGGAAAGAAGGTGAACTGCTTTGGAAACGGAATCGAAAAGTTTTGGGAGGGGCCTCCCTGGTGGTGCAACAGGTTAAACACTGCACTATGAAGGGCCTCCCTGGTGGCACAGGGTTAAGGCCCAGCACTAGGTAGCCGTCCGCAGCCACTGCAGCATGAGTTGGATTGCCAGCCAGGGGCTGTGATGAGGTTTGAATTAAAGTGTCCTTAGGGTATTTTCCTGACATTTAGACCACAGAACCATAGTTAAAGGAGCATGTATATTTCACCATAACCCTAAATGACTCCTTACCCAAAGAGGTTTTAGGTATTTAAAGCGGGGGTGAGGGGGTCACTGTTAATCTATTGGGTCCTGGGGCACCTAAAGGGTTAGCAGCAGCAGAAGTGACTTAGCAATGAACTTATGTAACCAGGAAGGGGCGAGCAACACCGCCTGACAGCTTGGAAGGGTTTCTGTTGTCCTTTTCTACAGGGGACTTCAGTGTTAAAAAAAATTATCTCAAATTGACAATATAGGCTTAGTTTTTTGTTTCAAAATGTGCTCTCACCATTTTCATTCCTCTTGGCTTCTGAGTTCTCTCAATTTGGAATTGCTGTGATATTTGAAAACCCATCAGCATAGAAAGCTCTCCCATCCCCTCTGTTATATTCTCAACTAGGAGTAAACCAAAGCAACCAGCGACACCAGCGGTGATCCATGGGAATAAGGAAATCCAGATGTGTGAGTCCCTATTTCCTTTAGAACTGTAAATCAGTTGATGCTGATGGACATCTATGGTAATCTACATCTTTAATACAGATTTTGATTCATGCCATATTAATTTTATACCTTCTAGTGAAACAGTTGGGGACCAGCTTTTTCCAAGGAACTCTTAAGTGCAGGGTACACAACAGCCTCAATTACATTGCTTTTACTATCTGGAAGCAAAATCAGGGGGATGAAGTTTTACGGGAGAGATATTATTTGACCACCATCAACACTATTCAGTAACAAGGTCTCTCAGTCCTTCAGAGATGGATTTGGGAAAGTAGCTGTTGAATCATACAGAACTCTGCTGTGGTTCTCTCGGCTGCTTTGAAGCTAAGACTGAATGTCTACTTCTTACAATACCTGGATTTCACTAAAGATATAGAATGAAGGGTGATAGGACAAACCATTTATTTTTAAAGATGAACCGAGTAAAGGACAAAGAAAGACACTTACCCACAGGCCATATCTTCTGGCTGGTCCCCAAGATGAGAATGAGGCAAGAGGGGACACAGAGAAAGAGCAGCCACAGAGGGTGCAGACTGACCACCGAACAGCATTCTCCTTTGAAACATCCGCTGTCTACCTCAGGAAACTATAGTAGAAGGAGCACTTTTCAGATATCCCAAAAGAAGTTTAGAAGTTGGGACTGAAGCGAGATGAGGCATCGACTGCTCATACAGGTGTGAGGGAAAGGCCCAGCTACTTGGAGGCTTAACTGGGGTGACCAAGCTTGAGCTTTTCCGTCAACTGTAATTAGAACCTTCTGGCTTTTTAAGTATTCCTCTTTATCCTTTGGCATGCACGGTAGACCACTGACATGATACTTGACACAAAATCGCATAAAATATTATGCTTTAGTAACTTCCTAGTTAAAATTTCATTTCATTTTCTTTACTGGGGCCAAGGTACAGTTTTACCATTTGGTTGTGAAAAGTCGGTATTTTATAAAACACCAGGGGTGATGTTAACCTAATAAGCCCAGAACTTGTGTCTGATTTGTAAACGTATCAAGCAGGCCGAAAGCAGTGGCAGATAGTGATTCTCAGAATGACATGAAAACAAATAGCAAATAATTGTTTCCTGGGGATATCCTGAGATATGAAAACACTTTTTAAAATATGTTTCCTTCCTTAAGATCCATATGCTTGTAATGGAGTTCCCAATAGGCATGGCAAGGAAGACTTGCCTGCATATTTTATAAATAAAACCAAGTAACCAAAAGGGAAAGTATATACACATTTTCCTTCACGGAACTACTGGTGAAATGTTCTCTTGCTCTGCTATCTTATCACTAGACATGATCAGGAAAATATATGGAAAGCGCTCTGAAATGGAATTCCCTCCTCACTCGGTATTGTCCATGTCATCATATGCTTCTGTCACTCTGAATGTTGTATGTGAATATATATGCATGCAGACACATACACATATATGGGCACACATGTGTGTTTCAACTAAGATGACCCAAGGAAGTACAAGAACGATGTCTGAGCACATCCATACGTTGTGTTGTTGTGTTGGAATAGCGTATGATTTGCTAACTGTATGCTCACACACAGGTAATTCCTCAAGACACAAGGCAAACTGAAACTAAAAAAATGTCAGTCTCTTCAGCCCTTTTCTTTGCCACCTATTATTCACACTAGGAATTTCAAAAAGGTCCAGAAAGCTGTTCTTAACTTTCCTTTGCCAGACAAAATGCATGTTTGATTCTCTGCCACATTCATTCATCCCATCCACTCTCGGCAAATCCAGTCACTTCCATGAAACAGTCTTTACAGAGTTATCAGTTGACCAGAGACAGCTCCTGCCACGGCATGAGGCACAGAGGGAGCTCCCTTCGCCCCAGACGGGTTACTCTCCTTACCTTCCACTTTGAAGATGGTGAAGTGCGGCCGGCAGTGGAAAGAGCCCAAGGCGTTCCCGGCGCAGTTCATCCACAGACCCTGGTACACCCACGTCGCCGTTATCACTGAGGATGCTCGCGTCGTTACTTTCCACTCGTTGGACGCGGTGGCGGCCACCAGCGCCCCGAAGCCGCTCACGCCAGCCACGAGAGCCGAGATCTGTGCCCTGGACATGTCGCCCTGGCTTCTCCGTGACACCGTCCGGACGAACGCCTCGGTGGTCTAGGCCTGCAGAGGACAAGTAACACTCGGGGCAGCACTACAGCCAATTAGTGTGGGTCGGTGACAGTTCTTCATGCTCGGATGGTCTGCAGGGGGACCAGATTTAGGAGAAGGGCTGATGGACCAGCAGCATTTGACAGATCCCTTAAGATGATCTTTCTCATCTCCTACATGGATATTTACTAAAATTTTATAGCTTTTGATTTCGCAGATTTTACCCTCCATAGTTAATAGTTAATGCTTAATTTTCGGTTAGCTGGAGCTTAACGAACCATGCAACTACCAGGTATTACAAAGTACAAATTATACAGTAACAGTTAAGGGCTTATTGGACCAATTGCTTTAGTCGTGCATGTTTTTTGGATCTGTCTATAAATGGAATCCTGCTGAAGGTATTCTGTAACAATTTATTCACAGGACTTATCCGAGTTCAGGATTGTAGCTATCGTTCATTAAATATTACAACAGAATATAGTATTTCATTAAATGAATATAGTTCAATCTGTGTTTCTTTTTTTAGATTTTATTTATCTATGCATACAAGACCTGGGATACAGGCCAGAGGCAAGGGAGGTGAGAGGATTCATCAGAGACAGAACGGGGAGCAGAACAGGCAGATCTACCGAAGCACAGTGCTGAGGGGAGCAGCAGGGAGGCAGGAGAGGTCTGCTGCGCCATGTGGGGCCCCTCCCTGGCCGGGGATGGAACTCGCGCTGCTGTGCCAGGGATGCTTCATAGTGCAGCGCTCAACCCGCTGCACCTCCAGGGAGGCCCCGATCCATGCTTCTTAGAGATGGACGTTTGCATATTTTCTCTCCCTTTCTCCCCAGTAACAACTAGTGCCGCTATAAGCATTCTCGTGTGCTCGTCTTTGTGTGCTTGTACAGGGGGATATCCCAGAAACAGAATTGCTGGAATGTAAGAAGCATTCCTCTTCAGCTAATTGTTTTACTAAATTAGTACTCGGAGCAGTGGGGGAGTCCGCATTGGTGAGTCCCCAGTTTATAACATTTGGTGCTGGGGTGTTGCCAGGGCTGTTGGTCCTTCTGATGGCCACACAAGTATTGTACTATGAGTATCAGTTTGTACTTTTTTAAAGACTTATTTATTTACGCATACAAGCACCGGGGTACAGGCCAGAGGTGTGTGTGGGGGGTGAGAGGATTCACCATACAGAGTGGGGAGCAGAACAGGCAGACTGACTGAAATGCACTGCTGAGGGCAGCAGCGGGCGAGGCAGGAGAGGTCTGCTGTGCCATGTGGGCCCCTCCCTGACCAGCATCAGGGATCAAACTCGTGCTGCAGTGGCTGTGGTTTGCTTCATAGTGTGTTGCTTAACCCACTGCGCCACCAGGGAGGCCCCTGTATTTTCTTTTTTATTAAAGGTTTATTTATACATACAAGAGCTGGGGTACAGGCCAGAGGTGTGGGGGGTGGGGAAGATAAGAGGATTCACCAGAGACAGAGTGGGGAACAGAATAGGCAGATACTGAGATACGCTGCTGAGGGGAGCACCAGAGGAGTCAGGAGAGGTCTGCTGCGCCATGTGGATCCCCTCCCTGGCCGGGGATCGAACTCATGCTGCAGTGGCTATGGATAGCTTCATAATGCTGCGACTTAACCCCTTGCACCACCAGGGAGGCCCCTCAGTTTGTATTTTCTCACTAGTCATGAGGTTGAGTGTCTTTTTCATGGCCTTGTTGTCTCATTGTGTTTTCTCTACAAAACTACAGAAAAGACCTTAGTGAGTTTTGCCCATCTTTATGCACTGACTTGTTTGACTTCTTGTCATTTGTTTTCCGTTCTCCCTGCATTCTGGATAATCATATTTTGTTATTTATAGTGCAAATACCTTCCCCCACTTTGTGGTTTATATTTATGTGGCCATTTGACAGAGTCTAAATTTTAATATGTCAAATGAATCAGATTTTCTAAATAACTTGTGCCTTGGAGGTCTTAAGAAAAGCCCCCTCAGAGATAAAGACTACATTGCCCTTTACTCCTATTTTCAAATTTTATTATTTTTTAAGATTTATTTGTTTATGCATACAAGAACTGGGGTACAGGCCAGAGGGGTGAGAGGATTCACCAGACACAGAGTGAGGAACCGAACAGGAGGATCTACTGAAACACACTGCTGAGGGGAGCAGCGAGTGAGGCAGGGGAGGTCTGCTGCGCCACGTGGGTCCCCTCCCTGGCTGCGATAGCTTCACAGAGCTGGGACTTACCCCCTTGCGCCACCAGGGAGGCCCTTCTCAGTCCATCTTGTCCAAATCCGCCAGAAACTACCAACTCCCCAGCTCGTGGAGTGAGCCACTCCAAATAAATTGATTCCTATTTCCAAATAATGCTCGAAGGTACACAATGAAATTTTAGTGTTTTTAGGTATAAGATATGACAAAAGGGCTGTGCAAATGGGAAGAAAGTAGATTTTTAGACAGAACCTTTCATTTTAGGTCTTGTTTACCTGAGTAAAGTCATCGTCTTTTTATGCTTGGATTTAGGTGACGGGTCATCTCTGCCCTCTTTGCTCGAGATATCCCAGCCTGCAGGTGATCACGCGTAAAGAAGTGTGAGGAATAGTGTGTGTGCGGACACTGAGCGGAGAGAGTAGGTAAGAGGCTTGTTCCCGTCTCCCTTGGAGACATTCTCATTGCAGTAACAGCAGTTCCTAGTGTCCGTGAAAACTACCAAATCTGTTTCTCTGATATAATACTAATGCAGTGACGAGCCCCGCTTACAGCTTTACTGCAGGGAATTAGAGAAAGTGATGCCTTACCAAATGTATCTTTCCTTTGACACACCCATTTCAAAGTGGCTTTCAAAGCAAATCTAATGGACCCATTATAAGCAGTCAGTTGAATAGAAGTCTGCTAAGCCATTAGTCCTGGGACAAATTAATAAAGCAACCAATCCAGGAGGTGATGGTTTCAAAACAGCGTTGTTGAATGATGTATCGCTTTATTCAACAACTAATCTGATGCGTGCTGCTAGGCCCAGACGAAGAACCAGAGAATTCAGATGTGTAGACCTGAAGTTTTGGGGACACCTGTGTCTTTGCCCGGTTCTTACTTCCTACTTCCAGGTTGGTCAATTGGCACTGTGAGTACTGAATTGAATTGCTTGATTTGGACTTGACCCAAAACGAAACAAGTCATTACTTCCTCCTTATAAATAAACAAACAAAATTAGGGGCAGGTGTTCCAGGTGCTCTTGTTTCTGAGGATTGGGCAAGATCTTTGCTTATGGGAAGACAAGTGTGAGCTGGACTGGTTCTCTCGATGTTTGATGTTGCTCCAGTCTGCGCTGCAGTGCCCAGCAGAGAGACCCTTTGGGATCGTCCCACCTGCGCATCCCCAGGAGGGCAGGTGGGAGCCCGGAGCTAAGCTCACAGCTCAGGCGTCACAGCATTAGCATGATCACCTGCAGCTTCAGAGACAGAAAACACCCGTCAGCGACTGTCTCATGTCAGCTCCTAACTAAGCTGCAACATGGTAAAGATCAAACACGGCAGTGAGTTACACAAAACCACCACACGCACGCCTGTCCCCAGTCCTGAGGCTCATGCGATGCAGTTCTCCTTCTCTTTATGGGGAAATGTAACTACATGAGCGAGAGCGTCTCGATATAACCTCCCACGGTGCTGTGACTGGATGCTATGCCTATGTAAGTACCAGGAGAATTCCGACTGTCCCCATTCGAGAGCCACTTTGCTCGAACTCTTTTAAATAACCTGCCCGTTGGCACGGAATGTTTGGCTGCAAATTCTAAATCTCTTTCCAAATGGTTCTTCTTCATGGGCATCAGTGAGCCACAGCAGGTGTCTGGACATGGGTCTGGGAATAATTTTTTAAGCACGTGTCAGACCTCCCTCCTCCTTTATTGTCACAGGTGAGCCAAGATTGCACATTCCTTCCTCAGGCAGATCCCCAGCTCACCCCAGTAGGACGCAAACCCAGAGTTTGCTCCAGAAGTGCGTGGCGTGTCCACCCCGCCCTGTGCAGATGGAGAAGCGCTGTGAGTTATGGTTTATGTTGGCACCCACTTGTCAGCTTGCAGAAATCCTTCCTAACCTGAGAAGCTTTCTGATTCCTCTAGGAATCAGAAATTAAGAAATTAAGACAAAGCAAATGTTTATACTAGCTCGATATTTCGTACCACTCGTCAGTGCCTTTCAGAAATGAATCCTCAGCTCTGGACCATGTGTCAGAACCTCATCCTCTTGCCACGTAGCCGTGTGAATTAGTAGATTCTGGACAGGGTTTTTGATGATGATTTCATAGCCGTATCATCACTGGATGCCAGAGCACTGTTGATTACTTTGTAATGATTCAAAGCTCAGTCTTGAAAACATGATTCTGTTTTATATGGAGAGTGACTGGTATTCGAAGCTGGTCTCCTCATCTGTAGCAAGGGAGCGCCGGCCAGAGACTCGGGGCTGGGAAGGTGAAGAGGAGTTGATGACGGGTGCTACCTTACCAACTTCCATTCCTAGAGCCTGAGACGGCGGTGCTTTCAGGGGCAGAGTCCCGTCGAGGGAAGCATGGACCAGGGCTTTGGAAATGGGCAAAGCGAGGCTGGTCTCCCATTTATTAGCAGGCATGAGCTTAGCACTTATTTTAGCTTTCAGAACAGTGCAAAATATGGGTAACGTAAAAGTTACTGCTTTAGCCCGGTGTTCTGCTCTATGGCATGAAGTGCTTCCACCCTGTGGTACAACTATCCTTTTCCAGAACTCTTTCATCTCCCAAACTCATATCCTTCCCCAGAACTTTGAGCCCCTTACACCCTGACTTCCCACCCCGGGCCTTGCTGCACTTCAGCTCTTTCCTGGGCCGAGCACGTTTGGGACGGGCTGGGCTTCTGGCAGTCAGAAGCCTGAGGTCGACCTTGGCGTGTTGTCGTGAGAGCTTAGAGAGACGCTGTGTCCCAATCGTCCTGCCTTTCTGCCCATGAAGAATATGACTGTTTGCCCCATGCTCTCGTCCACATGTTGTGACTATCTTTAGCATGTCTTACTAGCTTCTTTTTTTGTTGTTTCATTATTTATTTATTTTAAAGATTTATATATTTATGCATACAGGAATTGAGTTTCAGGCCAGACGTGCAGGGGTGAGAAGATTCACCAGAGGCAGAGTGGGGAACAGGCAGATGGACTGAAACACACTGCTGAGGGGAGCAGAGGGCGAGGCAGGAGAGGTCTGCCGTGCCATGTGGGTCCACTCCCTGGCCGGGGACTGAACTTGTGCTGCAGCGGCTGTGAATGCCTCATGGTGCTGCAACTTAACCCCGTGTGCCCCGAGGGAGGCCCTTATTTGCTTACTTCTTAGTTAATTTCATCTATATCCTGTTACTTTCACTTGTATGGACTACGTCTTTTGCTTGCTCACTATCATGACTTAATACTTACAAGGTTTATCCATCATGCCAATTTTCTGTTTTCTGTAGAAGACAATGGCCAGATCATATAGCAAATGGACAACCGAGGCTTGGTGTCTATCCATGAAATTCATAATCTGTAGCATAGGTTCAGAAAGGACAGAGAACCTTCCTCTGGGCACCCGCCCAAGCAGGGGAGTCAGAGAGAGAGGAGATGTGAAGCGCTATCAGATGCACAAGTGAGGATAAGCAAGTGGGCTCTGATATTACTGTCTTAGGTTTGACTTTTTTTTTAAAGATTTATTTATGCATACAAGAGCTGGGGTACAGGCCAGAGGAGTGGGGAGGGGGTGAGAGGAGTCACCAGAGACAGAGTGGGGAGCAGAACAGGCAGATCCACTGAAGCACACTGCTGAGAGAGCAGCAGGAGGCAGGAAAGGTCTGCTGCGCCCTGTGGGTCCCTCCCTGGCTGGGATCGAACTTGCGCTGCTGTGTTGCGGATGCTTCACGGTGCCGTGCCCAACCCGCTGCGCCACCAGGGAGGCCCAGTTTGACTTTTTTTGAAATGAAGAATAGACACATAGACAGATAGATGACAAATGAGAAAGAGGAGAGAAAAGTCTGCTTTTACAGTGCAATAGATTCTGGAAAATGCTGCTATCAGATCCTCATGTACAATTGTATCTGTCTTTGAATAACGGGGAAAAAGAAGCAACAGTGCTATGTTAATAATAAAAATGCCTCTTGCCACCCATAGTTGCTCCTGCACCCCGCCTTTGTGATTTCTGTGGACCCGTACACGTCATTTACGATAGGAACATGAGTTTATTTACACATGTAACTGGAGGTCTCTGTGGTCACCCCCAATAAAGCCCTGACATGTAACATACCGAGGTCAAGCGCTACAGTTTCCCTGTTTGGCCACTAGATGGAGCCGTGCACCAGTGAGACTGACTGCCCGGGCTGCGGCTGTTCCCTGAGCTCGGATCAGCTGCAGAAAGGACCCGTGGTGGGGGGAGGCGGGTGTGCGTGGGGGTCATGACCCTGAGAAATAACAGAGTGATGGACCCGAGGGTGGATGTGAAGATGGCGCATCCGGGGATCCAGTAGCTGGCTTTCCCGTCCCAGCTCTACCTCCTTCCTAGCCTGCAGCCTCTGAAGCGCTGCTTTTTATTAACAAATTAAGAGCCGGACCTTTGTTGTAAATCGGCTGCACAGCACTCACCGGACGCTCTGAGCTGCTGTATTTGCTGAGGAGGAAACACTAGTGAGAAATGTGCACACAAAAGCCTTTTAACGCAGCGATCTCCAATTTTTCTCATTTCGTGGAAAGGAGCGATGACAGCTAGTCCATTTCACTGCTGTAGCTATACTCAGTTCATAAGCCCAGGCACAGCCCACAGTCCCAGAAGACAGGATTTTGCTTTCTTCTTCTCAGGCAGCGTGTCACTGAGTGATCCCTTATTTAAGAGAACAGGATGCTGCTTGAGAGGGGTTATTTCAGGTTATCGTTTGATGATTGATTCATACTGGAGCAAGGAAAGGAGAAGATGATGCGGCCTCACGTGTGGCCCGGTACTGCTTCTCCTTTCTTTAGGTCTTTATATAAAAGCAAGGCGGACTTGGCTGGCTTCTGGCAGGGGTCACACGAGTCTTTTCCCATTTTAAAATTCATTTTTAAATATTTGAGGTTGCCGTTAATCGATGAAGAGTAGTGTAGGCTGTGATCACCAGAAATAGACTTGTAAGGAAAACCAACTAGCTACAGTTTGGTGGACTTTTCGCTTTGTCATTTCCTTTTTTTTTTTTTTTTTCTTAAGATACTTATTTATGCATACAAGAACTGGGGTACAGGCCAGAGGTATAGGGAGTAAGAAGATCCTCCAGAAACAGAGTGGGGAGCAGAACAGCCGGATTGACTGAAGTACACTGCTGAGGGGAGCAGCGGGCGAGACCGGAGAGGTCTGCTGTACCATGTGGGTCAGCTCCCTGGCCAGGGATTGAACTTGTGATGCAGTGGCAGCAAACGCTTCATAGCGCTGTGCTTAACCCCTTGAGCCACCAGGGAGGCCCCTGCTTTGTCATTTCTTTGAACGAAAGTTGTCAGTCATTTAGGAAAGACAACAGATTCCTTCACAAATAAAAGGAGCAATTTTTATATTTCTTGCCACCTATATACTCAACTGTAGACCCCTCAGTGCCAAGATGAGTGTTTTCTTGCCCACCTGGTGGAGGCCACAGAAGAGTGGTGTTCTCATGGAGGCATCTCCATAAAAGGGGGCAGCACCCCACTTAACGGTGGTGGAACTGGACAGGCAGGTGAAGCTATGAAAGGCGGAAGGCATGGGGGGGATACGCAGAGCAGAGACTCAGAGACACGTGGAGAAGGAGCTTCCGCTTCTTGGCTCTGGATATGCTCCAGGACCTGGGGACGTGGAGGAGACATGAGGAGGAGAGACCCGTAGCGACACTTGGAAGGACCACGTGGTGAGGCGCTCAGGGAGGTGACAGTGGCAGCTCTTACCTTGACTTGAATCTTGGCTTTGCTCTTTTCCTTCCAGACTTGCCTGGCGCCTTCTGCCCCTTTCCTCTGGGTCCCCACCAGAAGGTGCCTCAGCCCTGTGGCAGCTCCGGGCCTCAGTGGCCCTGCTTTGGGCCAACCCTGTTTGGCTGGGCACTCACCCACAGGGGGCGGGGTAAGTTGGGTGTTTGATTGGGAAGATGCATGCACTTCTCTCTCTGTGCACGCTATTGAAGTTCTTTCACACTCAGAATCTGCTTTGTCTTTGTATGCACACATGTCTTTGTGTACACCCCTTTACGACGTGCAGGTTTGGGGGTCACAGGCTATCCCTCAGTCTGCATGCAAGCAGCATCAAATTATAGTAATTTATAAAAGGAGAAAAATCGGAGCCTCCCTGGTGGCGCAGTGGGTTAAGCAACATACTATGAAGCAAACCGCAGCCACTGCAGCACGAGTTCGATCCCTGTTGCCTGCGTTGGTGGGGGGTGACCCACATGGCACAGCAGACCTCTCCTGCCGTGCCTGCTGCTCCCCTCAGCGGCATGTTTCGGTAGATCTGCCTGTTCTGCTCCCCGCTCTCTGTGGTGAATCCTCTCACCCCCCACACACACCTCTGGCCTGTACCCCAGTGCTTGTATGCATAAATAAATAGATCTTTAAAAAGTTTTTTTTAAAAAAAGGAGAAAAATCATCTCCCTCTTCTACATTTCAATATTGTCTCCAGGGATAATCTGGATTTTGTTCAAGAATTACCTGGAATTCTGGATGCAGGAGGATGGCAGTTTGCCCTGAGATCTGGGGACTGTCTGGACTAGGTCCCCCTCGTAAGAGTGAAAGTGGGCCTCCTTCTAGCACCTGGGAAACCTAGACTGCCTTCCTCCCCTCCTGATCCTTCCGAGAGCTCGTCCTCTTAAAGAGCGGGTGAAAACCTCACCTGTAACGCACAGCCGTGTCTGTGTGTGTGTGTTCAACATGTGTTTTAATGGAACTAATAAAAAATCATTGACTAAAACACAACTGCATTTAATTCCTCCTTCCTTAAGTCACATCTTCCCAATCAATAGTGATATTATTCTGAACTCTTCAAATTTTGGCCAAAAAAAAATCTCGGGGTTTTCAAAAACCCTCTCTCAGTAGCGGGTAAGCCTTTTCTGGAAAGGGTTGCTGGCGCTCTTTGGGGAAGTATGGCGGCAGCTAGACCTTGCGTGGTAGCAGGGTCGAGCAGGTAGGTAAAACTTCTGCACGTGAGTGAGAGATGGTAGAGAAAGAAGGTGTCCCCAGTAATTCGTTTTTGGAATATGTATCTGGGTGTGCGGGAGCACCGCATGCTGATTTGAGGGGGAGAGGCAGCCAACCTTGGGAGAGGAGATCAAGGACCAAAATTTGGACTTAGGAAGCTCGGCACACCTGTGCCTCATGCGGTGGCTGCCATCCCGGTGTCTCCTTTACACGGTCGGTTGGATGTGAAAGAGTGGCGCTCGGACACGTCAGGGGTCCTTCCGGAGAGACAGACCGGGGCGTGAGTGGAAACCAGGACAGGGTGTGGTCAAGGAGAGAGTATTTCGGTGCCTCCCGGAGGTGAGGCCATTGGCTGCCGTGAGGGCAACGCAGGAGGGCTGGGGTGTCTCCTGGACTTCAGGCGTCCGGGCTCCTAGTGATCTTGGCAAAGTGGTTTTCGAGGCGTTGTGGAAGTGAAATCGTGTTGAGGTGGCTTGATGATAAGTGACAGGGCCTCCCTGGTGGCGCAGCGGGTTAAGCAACACACTCTGAAGCAAACCGCAGCCACTGCAGCACGAGTTCGATCCCTGCTGCCGGCCAGGGAGGGGACCCACTTGGCGCAGCAGACCTCTCCTGCCTCGCCTGCTGCTGCCTTCAGCAGTGTGTTTCAGTCGATCTGCCTGTTCTGCTCCCCACTCTGCCTCTGATGAATCCTCTCACCTTCCACACATCTGGCCTGTACCCCAGTGTTTGTATGCATAAATAAATAAATCTTTAAAAAAAAAAGGTAATGAGTGACGAACTGCTGAAGAAGTACAGAGAGTAAATGTACATAGGGTTTTGAAATGCCTTTCTGGCAAGAGAACAGACGTAAGGTAGTGACCAAAGGGATTGTGTGTCTAAGAGTTTGGCTTTTCTATTGGGATGTAATCGACATACAGCTTTGTCTAAGTTTCAGGTGTACATCGTGTCTAACACAAAGATTTGATAAATGTACAGACTGTGAAGTGATGAACACAATAAATTAGGTGAGTGCCCGTATCTCATAGTTAATTTTTTTCTTCTTTTTTATATAGTCACAAATCTTTTTTCTTCTATTAAGATCTATGCTCTTAGCAACTTTCAAATATGCAATACAGTATTGCTAACTACGGTCACCATGCTGTATTTACCATGGCTTACTGATTTTTTTTTTTTAAGATTTATTTATGCATGCAAGAACAGGGGAGTAGGCCAGAGATGTGGGGGGTGAGAGGAGTCACCAGAGACAGAGTGGGGAATAGACAGGCAGATTGACTGAAATACACTGCTGTGGGGAGCAATAGGAGAGGCAGGACAGGTCTGCTGCGCCATGTGGGTCAGCTCCCTGACCAGGGATTGAACTTGTGCTGTAGTGGCTGCAGATACTTCATAGGGCATTGTTGCACCCCTTGTGCTACCAGGAAGATCCCTATAGGTCCTTTTTAAGTTGCAGCTTCCCTATTAATAAAATATATATGCTCACAAGCCTCCAAAAGGTGCACACTTAGAATGTGATAAATTCTTAAGTTTCTCTGAAAGGACTGTATCGCAGCTGGGTCTTTACATCCATCGCTTTTAAAATGCCAGTTTTTTGATGTTGGACTGCCTTCCCCTCTCCCTCTAAGGCAGCATTTTCTGATGAGTTGACCTGAAAGGAGGATTATGTGTTGAAAAGCAGGACATGTTCATTCATCTGAGGTTTTGGCATCGTGAAGAGCGGGATGTATGCCTTGTGGGAAAAGCTCAGAAAGTTAGAGGGAAGATCTCACAGTAGGCGGAGGCTCCTGTTTGGACATGAAGCCTCAGGCCATTATGGGACTGGAAAGAAATCGTCACAAAAGGGCACATATTGCAGAATTCCCCTTCTGTGTGGTGAGAATCTTAGACAAAGGTAGGGGGTAGCCCCCGGAGCTGGGGAGCAGGAGCTATTGATGAATGGGGGAAGAGATTCAGTTTCGCAAGATGAAGAACTCTGGGGGTGCTGGTGATGGTGGTTGCACAGCCAGTGGTTAGCTGGATACTTTGAAATGGTTGAGATGCAAGGGTGCTCCTTATACCGCTGAAATACAGATCATGATGTAAACTGATAACTCAATAAAAATTCTTTAAAAGTCTTTAGTGAAAATAAGGTAAAATAGTCAAAATGGTAAATATGTGTATTTTACCCTAATTGAAAAAGGACAAACAAGTATGTGGAAGATCTCCAGAAATCCTGGCTCAGGTGATGTATAGTCGTAGTGAAAATACAAAGCAGCAGGAAGAAAAGACTGAGTTGTACATTTCGCCTTCTGCCCACTTTAAACCCCTTCTGCATCCCAGTAGTTCCTGATTCTGAGCTGATCCAGTTCAGTCCAAAGAGACCCACAAACCCATATTCCATACCTAAGAAAGTCTCTTTAAAAATCAAATATGTAGCAAGCAAACGAAGAACCTTAGGGCATATTTATTTCTTTATTTTTGCAAAGATGTCTCTTTTTTTTCCTTCTTGTTCAGGTCAGGGAAGTTTGCCAAGATATAAAACAAAGAACAGGTAATTAAGAACTGGTGTGGTTAACAAGACTCCTCTGTTCTCATTCATAATAGAACGAGCTTCCAATTTCCCTATGGAAAAGGGGTTTGGATTTCAATGATAAGCCCTGAACATGGAATGAATTGAAGTCCCCTTTGGCCTTTGTCCCAGCT
Organism: Galemys pyrenaicus; assembly: GCA_019455555.1. Classification (NCBI taxonomy): domain Eukaryota; kingdom Metazoa; phylum Chordata; class Mammalia; order Eulipotyphla; family Talpidae; genus Galemys; species Galemys pyrenaicus. Next base: position 1,027,401 of record JAGFMF010011662.1, on the reverse strand, counting down.
GGTGCTAGCAGAGTTAGCACTGCGTGGGGAAGTTCTTGGAGAACTCAGATTAGAAGTTGCTGAAGGAGAGCTCTTTGGGGAAACAGATCAAAAGAATTAAGAACTAGGGCCTTCCTGTGAGTTCGGTCCTGGGCTAGGGAGGGGACCCACATGGCGCAGCAGACCTCTCCTGCCTTGCCCGCTGCTCCCCTCAGCAGTGTGTTTCAGTCAGTCTGCCTGTTCTGCTCCCCGCTCTGTCGCTGCTGACTCCTCTCACCCTCTGTGCCTCTGGTCTGTACCCCAGCTCTTGTTTGCATAAATAAATAAAATCTTAAGAAAAAATTAAGAACTAGCCCTGGAGGTGACAAGGAACAGGTCAAGGAAAACAGACTCTACTACAGGTCCCCCCAAGGGCTATAACTAACTTTGGGGGAGACAGCTTGCCCAGCAATTTATGGCCATGCTTTTCCAAAGAGGTGCAGCAAATCCTGACTCACCTTTCCCAGAAGGCAGGGCTGAGGTCAGAGAAGCTTTCTCTGGCTTAGTCTCCCCTGTCCCACCTGGTGGTTGCAGCCCTACATCCTTTGAGCATGGGAATGAATCACTTAGTCACATCCTATTTTGCATATTGGTTTCGTGATAAGAGAAGCCCCCAAAGCCAGTTCACCTGGAATCCTTGGCATTGTCTCCTGGGAAGGAAGAAAGATCTTGACATCTGCAGACATAGAACATGAAGGAACAGAAAGCAAATTTTTGGTACGATAGGGAGGATGCTGGTCCAACTTCCATGGCTTGGATTCCTAGACCTGTGTCTGATGTGATGTGGGAGAAATATTTTTTTTTTAAGATTTATTTTGCATATAAAAACTGGCATACAGTCCAGAGTCGCGGGAGTTGAGAGGATTCACCAGACAGAGCGGGGAGCAGAACAGGCAGATGGACTGAAGTACACTGCTGAGGGGAGCAGTGGGCGAGGCAGGAGAGGTCTGCTGCGCCATGTGGGCCCCTTCCTGGCTAGCGGCAGGGATCGAACTCGTGCTGCAGTGGCTGCGGTCTGCTTCATAGTGCGTTGCTTAACCTACTGCACCACCAGGGAGGCCCTAAATCAACTATGTTTTAACAGTTCAGCAGCTCAAACTATTCAAATGTGGGCGTCCATCAGTCCTGTGACCACAGCTGGTCAGTGAATCTTTTAGGACCAGGGGATTCTCAAGTTCTTTCTTTTTTTTTTAAGATTTATTTATTTATGCATACAAGAGCTGGGGTACAGGCCAGAGGTGTGGAGGGTGAGAGGATTCACCACAGAGAGCAGGGGGCAGAACAGGCAGACTGACTGAAACACACTGCTGAGGGGAGCAGCGGGCACAGCAGGAGAGGTCTGCTGCGCCAAGTGGGTCCCCTCCCTGGCCGGCAGCAGGGACTGAACTTGTGCTGCAGTGGCTGCGGTTTGCTTCATAGTGCGTTGCTTAACCCACTGCACCACCAGGGCGGGCCCAATTCTCAAGTTCTTTGACTACCTTCAGTTGAGTCTTTAACGTCGTGAGTTTCTTTTTCTCTCCACAGCTCTCTGTTCCGTCTGAAATAGACACCCAACCTCATGGTCCTGGCATCATCATTCCCAATATAAATCTTATATGCAATAGCCATTCAGTGTCTCAAAGCTCTGTCTTCAGAAAGCTCTTCATCCTTGGGCCCTCCCTGGTGGCGCAAGGGGCTAAGCACCGTACTGTGGGGCTTCCACAGCTACTGTAGCACAAGTTCGATCCCCAGCCAGGGAGCGGACCCACTTGGCGCAGCAGACCTCTCCTGCCTCGCCCGCTGCTCCCCTCAGCAGTGTTCTTCACTGTCGATCTGCCTGTTCTATTTCCCACTCTGTCTCTGGTGAATCCTCTCACCACCCCCACACCTCTGGCCTGTACCCCAGTTCTTGTATGCATAAATAAATCTTCAAAAAAAAAAGCTCTTCATCCTCAACAGTCACAGAAACCATTTAAAGACTTGCTTTGTCACTGCATGTCCTGAGCTACCCATGTCCTGTTTCCACCGGTCATGCGTTGGTGCTGCATTCCATCCCGTTTGATTACCAATCTCAGATTCCTAGCTTGAGAATCTGCTTTTTTAATCATACCATTCATGTTACCAAACACTGCCTCAGTCTGTGTCCAGTCCAGACAGACACAACTCTGTGTATTTCAAGTAATATCCTTCTGCATATTGTGAGCTTGAGGGTGACCATAAATTTCCCAGTTACTGCAGCAGATAGGGGAGAGGTTGGTGAAGGCGGCCCAGGAGAATGACTACACACGGTGAGTGGGGTTTGTGTGTACTCAAGCATTTCATTGGAGACATTACAGGGTGTGACGTGTTTGGACATTGGTATGATGAAGTCATTGTGCTGACAGGATCTGGTGCTGTTAGGGGAAAGGTAGTCTCAAATGGATTACACAAGTTTTTAAACTCCAACCCATACTCCAGACCACCGATATTCTAAAACCACAAATCCAAGAAAATAATTATCGAAGAGAGGATCACTGGGAACTGAGGGTGGAGTTAAGTAGTCTGGCTGGGTATAAAACTGGAGATATGGGCCTTGGGAGCTCTTTCTTCAGCACCTTCTCCCTTGGTTCGGAGCCAGCTCTCAACGCGATGTTGGGTTCCAGCTCGGATGATCTGGGAAAATATTTACAAATTTGTATCCCTCTCTTTTCCTTGTGTTATTACCCTTCTTTTCCCCCTTCTTTTCTAAAATAAAACCTCGTATTAACTATCGTGCGTGCCTGCAGTTGGGGCTTATTATAAGTGCCTTTCAGGGGTGCAGGTTAAAACCCAGTCAGGTAAACCCATTTTATATTAGAGTTGTCCTGTATCAGTGCCACGGTCGTGGCTATCATACATGTAAAATTTTCTAGTTCTTTCCGTCTCTGCCAACCTTTGGTCCTGAATGTGTTGATCTTTTTATGAGCTTCCCCAGTCACTACAGGAATGGCACGAATCTGTTCTCTCCCTAGAACCATCACCTTAAGACACCATGATGCTTGAAGGGACGAGAAAGCGGTGAATTCCTTTGACCCTCTGAGCACCTCTTTGATCTCAGAGATCTGGAATTATCACAAAGTAGTAAATGATTAACGGAGAAGTTTGGAAGCCTAGGTGTTGTTGTTGTTGTTTAAGAAAGGAAAGTAGGGCCTCCCTGGTGGCGCAGTGGGTTAAGCAACGCACTGTGAAGTAAACCGCAGCCACTGCAGCACGAGTTCAATCCCTGCTGCTGGCCAGGGAGGGGACCCACATGGTGCAGCAGACCTCTCCTGCCTCACCCCGCTGCTCCCCTCAGCAGTGTACTTCAGTTGATCTGCCTGTTCTGCTCCCTGCTCTCTGTGGTGAATCCTCTCACCCCCCACACCTCTGGCCTGTACCCCAGCTCTTGTATGCATAAATAAATAAATCTTTTAAAAAAAAAGAAAGGAAAGTATTCTCTCCAGGTTCTGTAGTCACTCAGTTTTTAATTAGTATCACGGCACTGGTCCTCATGCACCCAGTTTCCATTTGTGAAGCCCATGCACAGGCGACTTATGAAACTCCAACCTTGTAATGGCAGGATCGATAAAAATGTTAAATATTAGCCTTTAGGGTGAATGGGTAGGACATCTGTGTCATTTAGTTTTAAAAGTAACAGAGTAATGATTTAATCACTCGGACAAAGAATACAGGTTTTCAGTTTGAGTGTCAGCACATTTTCTTCTCAAAGCACTGCAACCAAGCAACTTTGTGTTGAGAGCCAGAGATGGGAGAAAATAGAACCAGAAATGTGGAATAATTTGAGTCATTTTCCAATTAGCTGAAAAAACTGCACCAAAACCCTATTTCTGGGCCCAGCATGTACCCAGTATTTTTATGATTGTTTTGAGGTCCGGGAAGATGATTTTGTGAAAGCTACTAATTAGACTTTGACACTAGCTTTGTTTTTATTTATTTATTTTTAAAGTTTTTATTTGTTTATGCATACAAGATCTGGAGTACAGGCCAGAGGTGTGGGATGTGAGAAAAACCCACCAGAGACAAGGTGGGGAGCAGAACAGGCAGACTGACTGAAGTATACTGTTGTGGGGAGCAGCAGGCGAGACTGGAGAGGTCTGCTGTACCAAGTGGGTCAGCTCTCTGGCCGGGAATTGAACTTGTGCTGCAGTGGCTATGGATGCTTCATAGTGTGCAACGGGATGGAATGCAGCACCAGCGCATGACCGGTGGAAGCAGGACATGGGTAGCTTAGGACATGCAGTGACAAAGCAGGTCTTTAAATGGTTTTTTTAAAGATTTATTTATGTATACAAGAACTGGGGTACAGGCCAGAGGTGTGGCAGCTGAGAGGATTCACCAGAGACAGAGTGGGAAATAGAACAGGCAGTTTGTCTTTTTCTCTCCACAGTTCTCTGTTCCGTCTGAAATAGACACCCAACCTCATGGTCCTGGCATCATCATTCCAATCTTATATGCAACAGTCATTCAGTGTCTCAAAGCTCTGTCTTCAGAAAGCTCTTCATCCTTGGGCCCTCCCTGGTGGCGCAAGGGGCTAAGCACCGTACTGTGGGGCTTCCACAGCCACTGCAGCACGAGTTCGATCCCCAGCCAGGGAGTGGACCCACAGGGCGCAGCAGACCTCTCCTGCCTCACCCGCTGCTCCCCTCAGCAGTGTTCTTCACTGTCGATCTGCCTATTCTGAGTTTATCTTACCAAAACAATGCTGGTTTCCCCAGTTTTTCTTGTTGCCGAAAACATGACAACTCACCACACAGACTAAATATTGTTATTCCCTTTCTCTCTAACCCCTAACAGCACTTGTAGGCTGTAAGTTAAACCCAACTGCAAGAATTCAAAGTACAGTGGTGACCAGGGCATGAGAAATGAGTTAGATGATTTGCAAAGATTTCTAAAGATTTGCAAAGTAACAGATGACACCTAGTTCTGGAATAATATCATTTCACTCACAGCTGATGAGAGAAAAACAATCTCGACTATGTTGAATGAGGAGCGGACACGTTATTTAGGGACCTGCTTTGATGAATTTGTCATTTTGCTTAGATGAATTTCCAAGACCTTATCGAGGTCGTTAAGTGAGAATTTACTAGAATATACTTGACTGAATTAAGGGCGAAGCAGTGTCAGAGATGACTGCAATAGAATCTCAGTTGGTAGGAAACCAGCTCAGCACTCAAAAGAAAACAGAAAGCCAGAAAGAAAGATAATGTCAAGAACGACCTCCAACTCAGCAGTAGGAGTTTGACAGGCCTACAGTGGCCACGGGAAGGCCCCGTACCCTGATAGCGTGGGCAGCAAAGTCCTAAAGCGGTGACGGCTGTTGCTTCTATCACGTGACCCACAGTTCCCTTCCTCAAGTTGGGAATCTTGCAGGTGATGTGGACTTTAGGGACAACCAAACAGCCAGTGCCAGTGCCTGCTTTGGGGGCATGTTCTCTTACACTTACCAGACTGGCTTTTTCAAAAAAGCTGGGGCCACTGTTGACACAGAGCTGGGGTGCCAGTGTCCAGACAGATAATGAAACTAAGACAGCCAGAGGGCGTGGGAGAGCCCAGAGCTCCCTTCGCAGAGAAGCTGATTTTCCAGCCGCATGGACTGAGGGATGAAGTTAAGTCCTGGAGACCCGGGAGTGGAACTGTCCCTGCCTAGTCCTCACTTGTAAAATCAGCGGAAGCCTGCGGCCTCCGCCAGATTCAGCAGGTATTCCTGGACAGCGGCATGGTGACGGGTGCAGCGTGCAGGTGAATGCAGCTGCCCCCCCAGTTCAGCCATCGGTGTGAGGTCAAAGTGTGGCTGCGGGCCCCGCCCACCAGCACTGCCTTTGAACAGGTGATCAGAGACACCTGCACCTCCTAGGCAGCCTCAGAGCGCAGTTAAAGAACAGAGGCTTCCAGAGCGAGCGTTCGACAAGCGGTCAGTTAGAGAGACCAGCTGGCCCCTCCCTGGCCCCTCATGCCTCCCCTTTTTACACCTTTTGTCTCCCCACGTGCTGGGGCAGGCCTTCGGCTCTGGTCAGCGGTCAGCTGCTAGCACCACTTGTGTGTCGGGGTGTTGTTTGGCGTCTTGCCTCTTGCCAGAAACTTGACATCCTGGACAGGAAGCCCTGGACATCCTCACTCAGGGGTGAGTGAATGCATTAGCCCCCCCAGGACTCCCTCAGAGGTGGCTGCCTGGGGCTTTGGATTATTGCGATTTATTCTCCAGGCCAGTGCCACCTCCTAGCAGCAGAGGAATTGATGTTATTCACCCAAATAGGAGCGTTCGCTGTTGCTTGGAAGCCAAAGACTAGACCACAAATTTCTGCAAAGGAAGTTTTGGGGTTTTTTAAAGATTTATTTATTTATGCATATAAGAGCTGGGGTACAGGTCAGAGTCATGGGAGGTGAGAGGATTCACCAGAGACAGAGTGGGGAGCAGAACAGACAAACTGACTGAAACACACTGCTGAGGGGAGCAGTGGGTGAGGCAGGAGAGGTCTGCTGCGCCATGTGGGTCTCCTCCCTGGCCGGTGGCAGGGGTCATGATGGGGGCCACCTAACTATGACGTGAGGCAAAGGCCCATCATAGGGGAACTGCCCTGAAAAGTCAGAGGTTCCACAGTTGGCCCCCCTTGGACTCC
>JAGFMF010011662.1:997592-1020069 GCA_019455555.1 Galemys pyrenaicus | reverse complement strand
ACAGAGAGCAGGGAGCAGAGCAGGCAGATCAACAGAAGTACACTGCTGAGGGGAGCAGTGGGCACAGCAGGAGAGGTCTGCCGCACCATGTGGGTCCCCCCCCCTGGCCGGCAGCAGGAATCGAACTCATGCGGTGGCTGCTGTTTGCTTCATAGTGCGTTGCTTAACCCACTGCGCCACCAGGGAGACCCTGGATTAAGATATTGTTAAGAACATGTTTTGGATGTAAACTTTACTTCAAAATGGTATGTGTCATAAAACTTGGATGGAGGGCGCGGGACCCCAAGTTGTTCTTGAAAAAATGTGATGTTTGTTAACTTCCTGCTCTATGGACACATTGATGTAATCCCACTGCCTGCTTGTAATATATAAAATGAAAGCCTGCTGAGACTGGGCAGCATGGAGACACACCAAACCCCGACTTGAGTTTTGTAACCCTGGAGCCTCCTCCCTCGCCGACGCCATTCCATCCTTTGGGGACCTGGCCTTCTGCTGTAGCTGGTCTGTGGCAGGGTCAAACTCGTGCTGCAGTGGCTGCGGTTTGCTTCATGGTGCGTTGCTTAACCCACTGGGCCACCAGGGAGGCCCTGCAAAGAAAGTTTTAATACCACGATGAGCACAGCAGAACCACTCTTTCCTGAGCCTTGATTTGAAAGGGTGTGGAAAGGGGGAGGAATAAGGGCTTCCCAGGCAGACCAGGGAGGGGCCAGCTGGTCTCTCTAACTGACCGCTTGTCGAACGCTCGCTCTGGAAGCCTCTGTTCTTTAACTGCGCTCTGAGGCTGCCTAGGAGGTGCAGGTGTCTCTGATCACCTGTTCAAAGGCAGTGCTGGTGGGCGGGGCCCGCAGCCACACTTTGACCTCACACCGATGGCTGGACTGGGGTGGCAGCTGCATTGTCCCTGACACACTGCACCCCATCACCCCCACTTCAGCCAAAGTTTGTGCACCTGCACCCTTGCTCCCAAAAGAATGAACTTCCCCTTGTAGTGCCCACATCCTAAACTAAGGGGTGGCCCTCCTCCCTTACTGCTTCAGCTCTGGGTCCAGGGGCACCCACTCTCTTCATTTAAGTCTGTCAGCCCCCATCACCTCCATTTGGACATTCTGGGACAAGACTCAGTTCTCGGTGGAATCCCATGTGGCTGGTTCCTCTTTGGAGACCTTACTGCAAGCAATTAAATCCATAGATCCTTACTATTACCCAGGGAAAATGCGAGTCTCTTCATTCGCTCTACACTCTCCTCAGATTGCCTTTGACATAAAACAAATTGGAGCATCCCAGGCAGGGTAACCAACAGAGTTGGGAGGTTATCGAAAACGGAACCCCAGGAGCACAGCCTGCCCAGACAAGTCTAAGTCCTGGAGAGAACAGAAACAAAGCCGACCCCTCACCTCCACCCCACAGGTCACCTGGGATTGAGATTCCAGCCAGTCACTGGTTGACTCACTTCCCTTCATTTGCATAGCGTGGCACCAGTTGTAACTGGACTTTTAACCTAATTTGCAGAGCAGACCTGAGTGGGAACTAGAGGGCCTTGTCTTTGCTGTCCATAAGCTCTCCCCACCTGCAGGCAACTTGGGACACAGTTCAAGGACTTTGTGAGTCTCTGCTTCCCAGGCTATTCTCTCAAAACCCCAAGTAAACAAATGTTATTTGTTTCAGGATTCAGTGTCTTGATTATCACCTTCTTGTAGAGTCTTGGCACTTCCAGGGCTGTGAATGATTTCACCAGAAAGAGGCTGGAGAAAGGCAGACCCATAACGTGACTTGGAAGGCAGGTCTTTGCAAAAGGGACAGACTCTTTCCAGTCAACAGAAGGAACAGGGAGGAGCTCCTTGGTCCTTAGTCCAAGATCATCTCCAGCCTGAGACCTCTTGCTGGGCCCCTTGCATGAGATGGGCCCACTCAGTCGTACTTCCCAGTGTTGTAGATGCATCGTTTGCGAACCTGCAGGACAGTTTGCTTGCGTTTTTTTTTTTTTTTAAAGATTTATTTATTTATGCATACAAGAACTGGGGTACAGGCCAGAGGTGTGTGGGGGGGTAAGAGGATTCACCACAGAGAGCAGGGAGCAGAACAGGCAGATCAATGGAAGTACACTGCTGAGGGTAGCAGCAGGCGAGGCAGGAGAGGTCTGCCACGCCATGTGGGTCCCCTCCCTGGCCGGCAGCAGGGATCGAACTCGTGCTGCAGTGGCTACGGTTTGCTTCATAGTGTGATGCTTAACCCACTGCGCCACCAGGGGAGGCCCAGTTTGCTTGCGTCTTAGTAATGTTGTTTCTACATCATAGCCCACATCTTCGTATCCCGTATCGCCTTTGCGTGGTGTTGGCCTTCTTCCGATACTTTATGGGGGGGGGGCGCCGTTTAAGTTTGTAAAGTAAATAAATCCTGGTCACTCTTGCCAAAAATAAAGTCCTCTTTCATCAAAATGTTTTTTTTGAAGATTTATTTATTTATGCATACAAGCACTGGGGTACAGGCCAGAGGTATGGGGGGGTGAGAGGATTCACCAGAGACAGAGCGGGGAGCAGAACAGACAGATCAACTGAAGTACACTGCTGAGGGGAGCAGCGGGCGAGCAGGAGAGGTCTGCTGAGCCATGTGGGTCCCCTCCTGGCCGGCAACAGGGATCGAGCTCCTGTTGCAGTGGCTGCAGTTTGCTTCATAGTGCATTGCTTAACCTGCTGCGTCACCAGGGAGGCCCCATCAAAATGTTTTTGCTAAGTCATCCTTACCTCTGAATTTTCAAAAGGAAAAACAAAGTAATTTTTTTTGGAATAGGTTCTTTTCTGGTATTCTGACTCTATTTGGTTCTAAATTCCACATGGGGTGAACTCCAAAACAAACAGTCTTGTACTCGGAGAGTGAATGCTTGGTACAGGCTAAAATGTAACTATCCAGATTCAAGCACAACTTGGATAGGACTGGCTTGAAGGTTTCCTATGATTCTGTAAAATATTGTCCAAATGAGCTACTCAGAAAAGAGAAGCTGGTGCACTTCTCCCGGATTGTATTCCTGAGACCTGTGCTGAGCTGTCCTGTGCATGGAACTTGATTTCCACAGCAGCATCTGCAGCCAACAGTGTGCCAGGAGGCAACATCTAGAAGGAAATTGTTTTAGAAAGAGGCAGGGGCAGATGGTGCAGCACATGGCATCTACCAAAGGAGTCACCCGAAAGCAGGAATTGCAGCTCCAGAGTGAGGACAGAAATGGCCAGAATCAGGCTCAAGCAGGAGAGTTCCTAGGAGAGGCTGGAATGGGAGCCCATGAAGAGCCCTTTGCCACGAGAGGACTGTCCGTGGCCGCCCTTCACTGTGCTACGGTGTTGAGAACTGACCAAGTATCTCTGGTTGCACACAGCTATCCGGTTCTTTTGGTAGGTTTCATAGCTTTCAAAAGTTAAGAAATAGAGGCCTCCCAGCTGGCACAAAGGGTTAAGCAATGCACTATGAAGCAAAACACAGCCACTGCAGCACAATTTTGATCCCCAGCCAGGGAGCTGACCCACAGGGCACAGCAGACCTCTCCTGCCTCGCCCGCTGCTCCCTCAGCAGTGTGTCTCAGTGGATCTGCCTGTTCTGTTCCCTGCTCTGTCTCTGGCCTATATCCTCCTGTATCCTCCCTGCTCTGTCTCTGTCTCACCTCCCACGACTCTGGCCTGTATCCCACCCAGCTCTGGTGTGCATAAATAAATAAATCTTAAAAAAAAAAAGTCTTAGTATGTGACCGCAGGGTACTTGGAGACCCCAAACTGTTCAGTGGTGCATGCTCTCAAGGAGGACCGGCCATCTGCACCACAGAGACGAAGGAATCACACCCTGAATATGAAAGGTCTGGATAGAGCCAGTGCACCACACTGACCCCTTTCTCGTGGGCGATCCCCCCGCCAAGCAGGTGTGGCTGCTGAGTGGGGCCGCTGAGGCCAAAGCCTGTCAAAACTAAAGTGGGAAGCCTCCCTCGTGGCGCAGTGGGTTAAGCACCACACTATGAGGCTACCCATAGCCACTGCAGCATGAGTTTGATCCCCGGCCAGGGAGCTGGCCCACAGGGCATAGCAGACTCTCCCGGTCTCGCCTGCTGCTCCTCTCAGCAGTGTGGTTCAGTAGATCTGTCTGTTCTGCTCCCCACCCTGTCTGTGGTGAATCCTCTCACCCCCCTGTGCCTCTGGCCTGTACCCCAGTGCTTGTATGCATAAATAAATAAATCTTTAAAAAAAAAAAACAAAAAAACTAAAGCGGGGACTCACAAGAAGGGGGTTAGGCAGATCCCAAAGAGCTGGGACAGACGGGAAGACCCTACCTCCCAATGTACTGATGGGGGCTGCGGAGGGAGAAGGGCGCCATCTCGGTCCAGGCTCTGGACAGACACACAGCGCCCAGGGCTCCTGCCCGTACCATGTGACTAGCGTCTGTTCTCTTTCAAAGAAGACCCTTTCTTTGAACTGAGAGTCCTGCCCTGATGGTGCCGAGGGAGTGCGGCACGTTGAGGCCATCAGCAGTAGCCCCCACAGGCCGGACAGACCGAGTCAGGATCCTCAGGAAGCTGATAACAAACTCTGGCGGTTGGACACGACAAACCGCAAGAACATCAGCTGAAACACGCTGTTCTCATGAACGGATGCGCTTGTGACTAACTGTTTTAGTTCAGCTCACTATGAAGCCCAGCCGTGCGATGTCACCACAGCCTCGCAGGGGTGCGATGGCCTCCATTCCCTTAGATCAGCAGGCACATGGTCTCTTCAGGGGGATAGCCACATCTTCAGGTCGCTGAGCTGCTGTATAAGTGACCTGGTTCTTAGACATCTGAGTCCTGCTCTGTTTATGGCCGGTGGTAGTGGCAGCCGCAGTGTTACAGGGCAGACAAACACGTAAGGCCTTTAATGGAAAGGAACTTTAATACAATTAGGGAACAATACTGAAAGGACAGAGAACATAGTTACTAAGTTAAGCATCCAAAGTCACCCATCTCCTTGAGGGTAAAAGTCCAGCCAAATAGGATTGGCCCAAAGCAAGGCCCAAAAGCTGCCACACGTCTAAAGGACCTTTCAGTAGAGACCCATAAAAAAGGGTCAGAAAGAGTCAGACAAATCCGGGAGGAAAAGAGCAAAATCAAGATGAAAGCTGGTATTATTAAGCTCTCCATGGGTCTCTCACCCACATCTGTTCCCACCAGTCCAAGACCAAAAAGCAAGCTCAGTCTCTTCACATGTCCCTCTGCTCCACCTGCCTCCTCCAGGTCTCCTTGCTGCTCTCCATCCTCTTCCTTCTTCCTTCCTTCCTTCTGTCCTCCTATCTCCTCTCTCCAGCATCTTCTTAGCCCTGCTCAGCTCCACCCTACCTAGGGCTGATCCGGGATCCTGGAACTTCCCCTTTTTCTGGGGTCCACCCTGTGCCAGCAGGCCCTGGCATTTCTGCGGACAGCACCTCCAAATCCACAATGAGGTCACCACGGTGCCTGCTGGTGCAGCCTCCCACGCGCCCCTCACCGCGTCTCTTATAGGTGTCTCTCCTCCATGCGTCTCCTTGCCAGCTGTTCCCGCCAGTACTACCAGGGTGCAAGTTGAAGCTAGAAACATTCTGTTCTCCGCCAAGCGTGGCTGCTTAACTCTGCCCCTCACTCCCCGCGCCACGCCCCATTCTGGAAGTGGGGTTCAGGGCACGCTGCGTGTCGCAGCACTTGGCACCCAGCATCTGTTTGGTGTGGAGATGGCGGCAGAGCCTGGTAGGAACATCAGGGCACGTCCTGCAGTGCTCAGACACCCCTCACTGCTCCTGTGGCACATTCACTTACGCAGGGAGTGGGGACTGGGAAAGACTTGACACCCATCCAACATGGCGTCACCGCCATGCCCCGGCCCACAGGATAATATTAAGCAGAGAGCAGAGTGCACATGGAGGCCACAAAAAAAGAAAAGAAAAAAGAAAACCCAGGAGCAGAGTTTGCTCATTTCCACATGGCTTCCTGCCCTCTCCCCATTCCATACAAGGGGATCTTTCCTGTCTCTCAGAAGCCCCTCATCAGAAAGTCTAGTTCACTGCCTGCCATAGGCAGTAGTCAGATGTCGGAGGCAGAGAGCTAGGGGTTGTCCTGCCCAGCCTACCTCCAACAGCCACGTGACAAGATCTGACCTGTAGATTGTAGGTGGGACCAGTGCGTATCAGGGGTTATTTCTGTAGGGAGCCTTATCCTTTCCTTTTTGATGTCTGCTGGTTGGAATTGTTACAGGGCAACCCTGGCAAAAAATGGGTTTGCCTGACTGGGTTTTTACTTGCATGCTTGTAGGCACTTATAATAAGCACTAACTTCAGGCACACGCAACAAAGGTTAATAAAGGGTTTTAGTTTAGAAAAGAAGGGGAAATAAAGTAGTAATAATACAGGGAGAAGAGAGAGATATAAATCCATAAATATTTTACTAGCTCTTTTGAACTGGAACCCAATGGCGCTCTGAGAGCTGGCTCCGAACCAAGGGAGATGGCTCCGAAGGAAGAGAGAGCCCAAGGCTCACATCTCTGGTTTTATAGCCAGCCTGGCTGCTTAACTCCACCTCAGGTCCCAGTGATCCTCTCTTGATAATCATCTCACAATGTTACAGGGCAGGGAGAGGAGCACCACAGAACATCCTGCTTCCTTCTTCCTCCCTTCCTTCTGTCCTATCTCCTCTCTCCAGCATTTTCTAAGTAGCTCCACCCTAGTTAGGGCGGGACTGGGATCCTGGAACTTCCCCTTTTCCTGGGGACCACCCTGTTACAATAGGATTTGTGGTTCTGGAATACTGGTGGTCTGGAGTGGGCATTGGAGTCCACACACTTATTTGTGTAATCCCTTCAGGACGACCTTCCCCCACCCCCCAACAGAATGATACTGTAGTTGTTGTGCTCCTGCAGTTGAGAAGTCACAGGAATGGATGAGGGCACCTTATGGATCAGTACAGCTGATGAAAACAAAATTTCTGATCAAGAGACATCAAAACAGGTGGCTATAATGCAGGAGAAACAAAAGAGAGTTAGGCTGTGGAGAGCAAGAGAACAAAGTGATTCAAAATAACTAATCAACGATATTTCATAATGCTAGTAAGTTGGGTAAAACCTGGAATGAAAATTATGATTGAGGGGCCTCCCTGGTGGCGCAGTGGCTTAAGCAACGCACTATGAAGCAAACTGCAGCCACTGCAGCACGTGTTCGATCCCTGCAGCAGGCCAGGGAGGGGACCCACATGGCACAGCAGACCTCTCCTGCCTCACCCCGCTGCTCCCCTCAGCAGTGTGTTTCAGTCAATCTGCCTCTTCTGCTCCCCACTTTGGTGAGTCCTCTCACCTCCCTGACTCTGGCCTGTACCCCAGCTCTTGTATGCATAAATAAATAAGTCTTTTAAAAAAATTATGATTGAGGGGCCTCCTTGGTGCCACAAGGGGATAGGTCGCAGCACTATGAAGCATCCGCAGCTACTGCAGCACGAGTTCAATCCCTGGCCAGGGTGGTGACCCACATGGCACAGCAGACCTCTCCTACCTCGCCTGCTGCTCCAGTCAGTCTGCCTGTTCTATTCCCCACTCTGTCTGGTGAATCCTCTCACCTCCTGTAACTCTGGCCTGTACCCCAGTTCTTGTATGCATAAATAAGTAAATCTTTAAAAAAAAAATAAAGATTGAATTTGGCAACAAAAGGCATTGGGGAGGAAAAACTTTCCTCTACCCTTCTAGGTTCTTCCAGCTGGAAAATAATGAAATTGACATGAGAGGGATTAACAGGAGAAAAAGACCAATTTAATTGTGTACTGAGAGTAATTCCAAAGAAATCATGATAATGTAGTTGTTGTGCTCAAAATGGCAGCCCTAGATGGAGGAATGTGTAACCAGCTGAGGAGTGGAAAGGGGTAAGTGTGTGGAGACTCGGTGAAAATAAAGTAATTCTCAGAAGGCAGAGGGTGTTGAGAAAAAGAAGATCTCTGCCATGTGAACAAGTGTCTTGGGTGAAGAGCTGCTTCTGCTGATAGCTTTCTCTGTCTATTACTGGTCTCCTTTCCAAAGTAAGTTTCTGCAGTCAGGGGGAATAATAAATAGCTCTTCCTGGATTTGCTGGGTTTTGTTTGCCTCTTAGTGTAACAGGGTGGTTTTAGGAAAAGGGAAAGTTGTAGTATTTTGGTTTTGTTTTAAGTGGGGTAAAGCTGAGCAGAAATAAAAAGATACTTAACAATAAGATAAGAGGACAGAAGGAAGGGGACACAAAAGGAAGTAAGATAAAAACAGCAAAGAGATGTGGGGGAAACACGTGGAGCAGAGGGACATGTAAAAAACCCGCTTGTTTTTTAGTTTTATTTTACTTTATCTTTTAAAGATTATTTATGCATACAAGAGTTAGGGTACAGGCCAGAGTTACAGGAGGTGAGAGGATTCACCAGACAGAGTGGGGAGCAGAACAGGCAGACTGAAACACACTGCCTAGGGGAGCAGCGGGTGAGGCAGGAGAGGTCTGCTGTGCCATGTGGGTCCCCTCCCTGGCTGGAGGCAGGGATCGAACTCGTGCTGCAGTGGCTGCGGTTTGTTTCAGAGTGTGTTGCTTAACCCACTGCGCCACCAGGGAGGCTCCTGTTTTTTAGTTTTAAACTGGTTAAAACAATTGTGGGTGAAAGACATGTGGAAAATTTAATAATAGCAGCTTTTATTTTAATTTTTTTAAGATTTACTTATTTATGCACACCAGAGCTGGGGTACAGACCAGAGTTGTGGTAGGTGAGAGGATTCACCAGAGTCAGAGTGGGGAACAGAACAGGCAGATCGACTGAAATACACTGCTGAGGGCAGCAGTGGATGAGGCAGGAGAGGTCTGCTGCACCATGTGGGTCCCCTCCCTGGCTGGGGATCGAACTTGCGCTGCTGTGCTGTGGATGCATCACAGTGTGGTGCATCACACTGAACCACCAGGGAGGCCCTCACTCCACCTGCGCCACCTGTGCCACCAGGGAGGCCCTTTTATTTTAATTTAATTTAATTTTTAAATTTTAAAAAAATTTTTTAACCCTTTTTTATGGGTTTTTACTTAAAAGATTTTTAGACTTGTGGCAGGCTTTTGGGCTTTGCTTTAAGTTAATTTTATTTAACTAAACGTTTACCCTTAAAGAAATGGGTAACTTTAAATGCTCAACTTAGTAACTATATTCTTTTTTTATATTCTTTTTTAATTACATTAAAGGTTTTTTAAAATAAAACCTTATATTTATTTTGATGCGGTGGATAACAAAACCCATTTAAAAAGAGCAGGTTTAATAAAAGTTCTGGGGTGCCCCTCTTCCTGCCCTGTAACATTAGCTCAATGAAATCTTCGGGCTGTTACAGGGCAGGGAGAGGAGCACTTAGAACCTCTAAGCCTGCCCTCTTTGAATGGGTTTTGCTATTTGCTGCATTAAGACAAACATACAAAACTTTTAATGGAAAGGAACTTTAATACAACTAGGGTACAATAAAGAAAGAACAAAGAATATAGTTATTAAGTGAAGCATTTAAAGTTATCTATTTTCTTGAGGGTAAAAGTCCAGCCAAATAGGATTGGCCTAAAGCAAGGCCCAAAAACCTGGCACACATTTAAAGGACCTTTTAGTAGAGACTCATAGAAAAGGGTCAGAAAGAGTCAGACAAATCTGGGAGGAAAAGAGCAAAATTAAAATTAAGATGAAAGCTGCTATTGCTAACCTCCCCATGGGTCTTTTACCCACATTTGTTTTAACCAGTCCAAGACCAAAAAGCAAGCACAGTTTCTTCACATGTCCCTCTGCTCCACGTGCCCCATTCAGGTCTCCTTGCTGTTCTCCATCTTCCGTTCTTTTTTTTTTCTTTTTTTTGCAGAAATCTTCTTATCCTCAGCTCCACCCACTTAGGGCGGAACCAGGATTTTGGGAACTTCCCCTTTTCCTGGGACCACCCTGTTACAGGGCCATGGCGACAGTCTGTCATATAGGAGGGCCCCAGGAATTTTGTGTAGCTCCCCCAAATAATGAAGGTCAGTACTTTAACTAACAAGTCAGCTGAAAACAAAGGCTGTGGGGAGAGAGTGATGTGGTGAAGGGGAGGCCAAGAATAGGTTACTGGGAAAGGCACACCAACCAGGTGCGTTGTTATGCAGGCTGAGGTTGCTGCCCTGAGGGGTGAAATGCAGGGGCCTTCCTCTTCCAGGTGCAGCTGGGGAGATGCCTTGCTTATGCAGAGTGCCCTGGTCAATGCAAATGAGTCTTTCAAATGGGTGTTATTCAGTTTTCAATTGGTCTGCTGTTTCTTAAAAATAACTGAATAATGGGACCCCCTGGTGGCCCCAAGGGGTTAAGTCTCACACTAAGAAGCATCCACAGCCACTGCAGTACAAGTTGGTACAAGTTCGATCCTCTGCCATGGATGGGACCCCCATGGCGCAGCAGACCTCTCCTGCCTCACCCACTGCTCCTCTCAGCAGTGTATTTCATTATGTCTGCCTGTTCTGCTCCCCACTCTGTTTCTGGTGAGTCCTCTCATCCCACCCCACCCCCCACACCTGTACCCCCACTCTTGTATGCATAAATACAACAAATCTAAAAAAAAATAACCAATAAGTAATCTGTATGCCAAAGAAATGTATTTTGGGGTAGTAAACTTCATTCTCCTTCAGAGATTATTGGTGACTCTTTGGGAGCTTATCTCACTTGGAGTCGAGGTATTGCATTTGGGCAAGAGGATCACGGGCTGACGTGCCTCTCAGGGCAGCTATGTCCGGTCAGGGTCCTTGACGCTTGCTCACTCGTGTTTCATTGCCATGAACCTTCCACACATGCACTTCGGACTCGGTGGGCTGAACTGGCGAACAGGGATTTAAAAATCTAGTGCCACTACAGAATCTTTGAACTTCCTCAAATAATTCGCCTAGCCATGGTTCAGAAGTTCCTAAAACTGAATGGAAAACCTATTCTGCTAGCTTCTGAAGGCCGACAAGCATTGCCAGGAGTCTAAAATAGCCTCTTTGCACCATAAATTTTTTTTCTTCCTCTTTTTTTAAAGATTTATTTTTATCTATTTATGCATACAACAAGTGGGGTACAGGCCAGAGGTGCGGGACTGAGAGGAGTCACCGGAGACAGAGTGGGGAGCAGAACAGACAGATGGACTGAAACACACTGCTGAGGGGAGCAGCGGGTGAGGCAGGAGAGGTCTGCTGGGCCATGTGGGTCCCCTCCCTGGCTGGGGATCAAACTCAGGTAGCAGTGGCTGAAAATAGCTTGAAAATAGCATTTAACCCCTATGCCACCAAGGAGGCCCTGCACCATAGAAAATTTTAAATAAATGAGACCAACCAAACAATTAAAGAAAAAGAAAGTGGCCATTCAGGGATATAGGCCAATCTCTCTCTCTTTCCCTCTCCCTCCCTCTCCCCTACCACCCGCCCTTCCCCCTGTCTCTGGTCTCCACCTTCTTTGTGGCTGAATCAAGATAGCAATTATGTACTTCTGCCCATATCTGGTGCCATCTTCTCTCCCTCTGTGCCTCCTCTTTGCTTCTGCATCCTTCATGCTGCGCCTCCTCCCTGTCCTTCCTCCTTGTCCCTCCATAAGCTGAGGCCCCACTGGCCCTGCCTTCTTTTTCTTTGCTTTCTGACCAGCCTCCCTCCCTTCAGGGCCTCAGACTACAAACCTGTTTCTTCTGCTAATCTAACCCTTCAGGCTGAGCACCCTTCTGAGTCTTCATCCTCACAATAGCCTGTTAACCCTAATAAGGGTCTCCACATACACTTCAGATTTCTGAGGTTCCCTGGACAAAGACCCAACTGAACTTGGTTCAGGAGTAACTGCAGATACTCATAGGTTTGCTGCAGAATGTAACTAACACCATCCCACAAACTCATAATCCTGATTTTACTGACCTATTTTAATTAATTCCCATGCTTGTTGGTGAGGGTCAAGTCAAACATTGGATGAAATTTACCAGATTGGAAAACCCTGAAAAAGACTTAGATAAACAAACCTAACTTTTGGCAAGAGGCTGGGGAACTTGCAGAGAACTTCATCAAGCCTTTCCCAGGGCTTTTCCTAAGTTTATTCAGTAGAAAAAAAGTCAAGCTTGTACCTAAAAGCTTCTGGGTCTGTTCAGGATTATTATAATCGCTTTAAATTGTTTTCAAATAAAATTCTGGCTTACCCTTTGATGCCAAATCTACAAGGGTGGCCTTTAATTCTGTTTGTTATTGGCTAGCCAAGACCTTTCCCTTTTAGCCAGAAGAACTGTAGAATGGGAAGTCATCTGTACTTCAGTTACTACTAAGGGTGGGACAGGAATTTTGGAACTTACGCTATTCCTGGGGACTACCCTGTTACACATTAACAGTGGATTTGCTGTCAGAATAGCTCATGATTTTGGAATGGTATGGAAGCAACATGGCTATCTTAGGTTCCCTGGATTTAACACTAACAATCACTGTGATAGTCAGGAATTGTTGGATGCTATCCTTTCACTGGCTGCTAGCGATGGTTAATGAACTCAGACATTCTAAAACTGACTCTGGAAATTAAAAGAATTCACCTCCCTGCAGTGTCTGTGAAGAATATGTTTCTTAAGAAACCAAAAGCAGGTTCCTCCCTTAGGAGGAACATAAGGGAACCAAAGGAGGATCAAGGAAAGGAATAAGAACAATAATAATAACAATAACAGCAATAAAGACACAAAAACCAAAAAGGAGGAGACAAGGACAGACTGGGGACACTTGGTGAGGAGGGGAGGGGGAGGGTTGAGGGCAGACAGGAGCACGAGGGACTGAGGTGATGGTGCACTGCTGAGATGGTGATGGGGAACACATGAGGATTACTGTTGATGGCAAGTATATGTAAATTTAAAAAAAAAATTTAAAGGAAAAAAAAAAAAGAAACCAAAAGCAGCCAAACGTCAGTGATGGTTCAGGTGGACATTTCTTCAATTGCTAACTTAGAACTGGTCAGCAGGCCCGACATTGGCTCCAGAAGGAGAAAAACCGACCAGAAATTCAATAATGTAGACACGGCAATAGAAGAAAGCCCTGGTTTGGACCTTAAAACAACACAGCCCTACCAGAGACTCTAAAATTTCCACTCCTAACCACTGTATGTGTCTTAAACAATTGATAAAATAATACATTCACACATCGATATGGTGGGGAAATATTAGAAAGGCTGCAAAAAGTGCCCCTCTTGCTTGTCCCATCTCTCCAAAACACTCCAGGGGAGCCCGTTCTTGAAGTTCATGGATATTTGAGATTGTCTCATGGCCATTCAATATCTAGCAGTTGGATTTCAGCGAGCCCTCCCTCGCCCCCC
The DNA here is from genome assembly GCA_019455555.1 of Galemys pyrenaicus. Taxonomy (NCBI): domain Eukaryota; kingdom Metazoa; phylum Chordata; class Mammalia; order Eulipotyphla; family Talpidae; genus Galemys; species Galemys pyrenaicus. The sequence goes on along the minus strand of JAGFMF010011662.1, from coordinate 1,006,760 downwards.
GAGGGCCAGGATTGAACTCGTGCTGCAGTTTGCTGCATAGTGCATTGCTTAACCCACTGCGCCACCAGGGAGGTCCTGTAGCTGAAGTTCTTTTGGAAAAGATTATACCTACTTGGGAAACTCCTCTTGAACTTTACAGGAGTAGAGGAGCCCATTTTACTGTCCAGGAACACTAGCAAGTTTATCCACTTGCTGGTTGCACAATTGTATTGTACCTACTGTCTTCTGTTACCTGGATTATTCTAATGAACCCACCTTATTGTTAAAAGTTAATTGACCAATTTGTTCAGAACCTCCAAATTCATTTCTCTTTGCATTTCTGCCTAAATTTAGCATTTATTCTTGCTAATTTACTGTGATGTTTGCGGCGATTTTAAATTTCTGCCACCCCTTCTACAGTTATTTTATTTTAAGATTTTATTTATTTATGCATACAAGAACTGGGGTACAGGCCAGATGCCCAGGAGGTGAGAGGATTCACCAGAGACAGAGCAGGAACAGAACAGGCAGATCAACTGAAACACACTGCTGAGGGGAGCAGCAGGCACAGCAGGAGAGGTTTGCTGCACCATGTGGGTCCCCTTCCTGGCTGGCAGCAGGGATCGAACTTGTGCTGCAGTGGCTGCGGTCTGCTTCATAGTGCATTGCTTAATCCACTGTGCCACCAGGGAGGGCCCCCTTCTATATTTATTAATTGGAATTTACTATTAAGAAAAAAAGTCTGGGGCCTCCGTGGTGGCGCAAGGGGTTAAGCACCACACTATGAAGCATCCATAGCCACTGCAGCACAAGTTTGATCGCTGGCCAGGGAGCTGACCCACATGGCACAGCAGAACTCTCCTTCCTCACTTGCTGCTCCCCTCAGCAGTGTATTTCAGCTAATCTGCCTGTTCTGTTCCCCACTCTATCTCTGGTGAATCCTCTCACCCCCCACACCTCTGCCCTGTATCCCAGTTCTTGTATGCACAAATAAATAAATCTATAAAAAACAAGACGAGAGGCTGCTGTTCACTTTTCAGTGAGAATGAGTGGGCCTGGCTCAGTTGCTTATGGTGATAATTTGTGTCTACTTTGTCCGGGAGAAAAATCAGGGGGTGGATGGAAAGTCTGCAGCCTTGTGACCCTGAAGAAAAGAACTGACTTTCAGTTATTCCTATTGTCCTTTAAGTTTTAATATGATACTTTGCCATGAATTTACTAATTACACTTTTAATAGACTATAACATAACCTGGTGACTGTTAAAACCTTTCATTAAGTCAGGGGGAAAAGAGTGAGGGTTAAAACAAGATGAAAATTTCCTTCAGGTTCCCCAGTGAGAAGCTGAGAAAGATACACTAAACTCAGCAGGAATGAAATGATGACCTTTATGAACTCTGATAGCTTAAATAATCCAACAGAGCCTTTCATCAGACTTGGCTGGAGGCTCAGGAGGTGCCCTTGAATCAGAACAAAACTGTGATTTGAAAGGAGTCTTAGTTTCTGTTTTTCCTTCATAGGCGCAGAAAACACAACCTTTCCTTTCTTACAGAAAACTATAGGTAGAAAAGTAAGGGCAGGACCTTTTATCAAACGAATTCCAAGTGTTTCAGGGCGGGGACCTCGCCATTCCTCACAATGCTTCCCTACACAGGCAAGGGGAGAAGGGTTATTCTTCTTTGTGTTAGACCGCTAGGAGGAGGAGGGCTCTGCTGGGGTAAAAGATGACAAGAGGCCCTTTGCACCCAGGAGAGAGCCCATCGGTCAATTGCTGCCCTCAGTGGTAAGGGCTGTGGCTGGGCCTTACACCCCTTCACTGCCCCCACCCCGCTCCATCTCGTCTCCGCTCTGCCACTTCCCAGGGTCTGCTCTCAGCCTCTCTAGACCACCCTCATCTGAAACCAGACCCGAATACATACTACATTGCTGCCCTGCACTCCTTTTCTCGGTCAGACTTGATCAGGTGAGCTTTACTAAGGAATAAAAAAACTATATTGCACGTGTTATCTTTTTCCAGCTGACTATGAGTATGTTACAGGGCAGGGACAGGGCACCCCAGAACCCCCAAACCTGCCTGCTCTAAATAGGTTCTGCCTTACGCCACATCAACACAAAACGTATAAGGCCTTTAATGGAAAGGAACTTTAATACAATTAGTGAACAATATAGAAAAGACAAAGACTACAGTTGCCAAATCAAGCACCCAAAGTTACCAGTCCCCTCGTGGGTCAAAGTCCAGCCAATCAGGGTTGGCCCAAAGCAAGGCCTGTCACAGTCTAAAGCACCTTTCCATGGGGACTCACAGGAAAGGGTCAGAAAGAGACAAATCTGGGAAGAAAAGAACAAAATCAAAATTAATACCAAAACTGCCATCGTTAACCTCCCCACGGGTCTCTCACCCACGTCTGTTCCAACCAGTCCAGGACCAAGAAGCAAGTGCAGCTTCTTCACATGACTCTGCTCCACGTGCCTCCTCCAGCCTCCTCCTTCTGGCTCTCCAGCCTGCTTCCTTCTCCAGTCTCCTCTCCAGCTTCTCCTCCTCCCTGTTCAGCTCTACCCTCCTCTGGGTGGGCAGGGATCCTGGAACTTCCCCTTTTCCTGGGGACCCCCTGTTACAAGTATAGCCGAATGCTAACTGGACTAGATTATTTTTTAGAGCTGGTGGAATATTGAAGGACAGAGAGGAACAGAGGACTGGACTGCTGTGATGGGTCTGCGCCCCAATACTGAATTCATCTTAAGTCCCTTCCCAGTTTCACCTCCACCACTCAAGTCCAAGGGATGAAATTTCCTCTCCTCAAGGGTGGAATCGTAACCAGAGAGACTCTGCATTCTCTTAGCCCAGTGGCTCAAAAGGGGGTGATTTGGCCCCCAAGGGCCATTTGGAAATGACTGAATAAATTTGTGGTTGTCACAACCAAAGTGGGGGACTGGCAACTGGTGTCTAGTGACTCGAGATATGGATGATGCTAAACATTCTGCAATATATAGGACAGCTCCCCCCAAGGAATAATCTAATCCGGAATGTCAATGGCATAGAGGTTAAGAAGTCCTACTTCAACTCCCTCTCCAAATCCTCATGTATCGGGCCTTCCTGGTGGCACAGTGGGTTAAGCAGCGCACTCACTGTGAAGCAAACCACAGTCACTGCAGCACGAGTTCGATCCCTGGCCAGGGAGGGGACCCACATGGCACAGCAGACCTCTCCTGCCTCGCCCGCTGCTCCCCTCGGTAGTGTGTCTCAGTCCATCTGTCTGTTTGTTCTGCTCCCCACTCTGTCTCTGGTGGATCCTCTCACCACTCCCGCACTTCTGACCTGTACCCCAGTTCTTGCATGCATAAATAAACAAACCTTATAAAAAAAAAGCCCAAATCCTCGTGTATCTGTCTTTATTTATTTATTTTTTAAAGATTTACTTTATTTATGCATACAAGCACTGGGTTACAGGCCAGAGGTGTGGGGGTGGTGAGAGGATTCACCACAGAGAACAGGGAGCAGAACAGGCAGATCAACAAAGGTACACTGCTGAGGGGAGCAGCGGGCACAGCAGGAGAGGTCTGCTGCACCATGTGGGTCCCCCCCTGGCCGGCAGCAGGGATCGAACTCATGCTGCAGGGGCTGCGTTTTGCTTCATAGTGCGTTGCTTAACCCACTGCGCCACCAGGGAGGCCCTCTTTATTTTTTTAAGATTTATTTATTTATGCATACAAGAACTGGGGTATAGGCCAGAGGTGTGGGGGCTGAGAGGATTCACCAGAGACAGAGTGGGGAGCAGAATAGGCAGACTGACTAAAGTACATTGCTCAGGGGAGCAGTGGGGAAACAGGAGAAGTCTGCTGTGCCCTGTGGGCCATCTTCCCTGCTGAGGCTTCATAGTACGATTTGGTGCTTAACGCCTTGTGCCCGTGTATTTGTCTTTAAAGAGAGGACCAAGTCATGTCATCCTCCCATTTCTTAAACCTTTCAGTGGGGTCTCATTATTCCTGGTATGAAGATAACAAAGATTCCTTAACTTCTCCACCCTGTATAGCCTGACACCCACTCTTATCTCTTTTCCTGTATCCTGTGCAGTAGCTAACCAGACTCCTTTTTTCTAGAAAGTATCACACTTCCTCTTGCCTCCCAGGGTCTTATCACGTGTCTCATCCCCTTTTATCAACTGATCAGTTATCAATTATTTACTTCCCTCTTCCCAGCCTCTCCCTCATTTGCCTACATCTATACTTCTAACCCTATAGAACAATCAGTTCCAAGGTTACCCCAGCAGAGGGTTCCTTCCTGTGTTGGGAAGTAACCTGAGGCGAAAGGCACAGGGAGCAAGAGGAACACAGCCCTCCATCAGGCTCTTTCAGCCATCCCAGCTCAGGCCCAGCTGTGAGCAAGGCCATCTTGGCCACCCAGCATCAGCCCAGCCACCTGCTCTTTGCAGGTGTCTGAGGGAATCCAGGTGAGGCCAGCAGCGGAACTGCTAAGCAACACTCCCAAGTGCGGAAAATAAATATGTGAATGAGCAAATGATTGCTCCAAGGAAAGTGTCCTGACACTGTGCAGATTCCCCTTTACCCCCAGCTGGGCTCTGTCCCCCCACCCCCTCCCCACCCACTGCCCACCCTACCCCCCCACCCTCCAGGACTTTCTGAGTTTCTGAGTCAGGGTCCATTAGAGAGGATGATGCTCTCTTCCTATTGGATCAGTGAGTACAGGGGCAGGCTGCTCTGCCCTCCCATTTCACCACCTTGTCCTGTTGAAACAGCGTGATCCCCTGAGAAACAGGAGGTTCCAGTTGCCGAACCACCCAAGGAAGAGTGGGGCTGAGACAGGAGATGCTGGAAGAGACTGGGAGGGGCCTCGGGAAAGGCAGGAAAGAGAAGAATGGAGCAGACAGCGGAGCAGAGACATGTGTTCTATAGAAGAAGCCATACTTGCTTCTTGGTCCTGGACTTGTGCCAGGGATTGGGTGTGTGTATGGAAGGAGACACCTGGGTCCTCCCTGGTGGTGTAGTGGGTTAAGCATCACACTATGAAGCATCCACAGCCACTGGCACTGTTGGGGGAAAAGTTTTTATATTAGGGTTGCCCTGTAACAACAGGAGTTCGATCCTTGGCCAGGGAGGGGACCCACGTGGCACAGCAGACCTCTCCTGCCTCACCTGCTGCTCCCCTCAGCAGTGTGTTTCAGTCGATCTGCCTGTTCTGCTCCCTACTCTGTTTCTGGTGAATCCTCTCTCCACCCCACACCTCTGGGCTGCACCCCAGTGCTTATATGCATAAATAAATCTTAAAAAAAAAGAGAGAGAGAGACACCTGATAGAGATATGGCTGAGAGGCCCGTGGGAATCAACTGGTATTTTGATTTTGCTCTTTTCCTGCCAGACTTCTTGGCCTCTTCTATCCTTTCCTAAAGTTCCCATCAGCAGGTACCTGAGAATTGTGGAAAGTTTTTGGGCCTCAGTGGCCCTGCTTTGGACCAATCCTGTTTGGCTGGGCATTTACCCACAGGGGATGGGTAACTTTAGATGTTGTTTTTTTTAAGATTTATTTATTTATGCATACAAGAACTGGGATCGAGGGCAGAGGTGTGGGGTGGTGGTGAGAGGATTCACCAGAAACAGGGTGGAGAACAGAACAGGCAGATCCACTAAAATACATGGAGGGGAGCGGCGGGCGAGGCAGGAGAGGTCTGCTGCGCCGTGTGGGTCACCTCCCTCGCCAGGGATCGAACTCCTGCTGCAGTGACTGAGGATGCTTCACAGTGTAGTACTTAACCCCTTGAGCCACCAGGGAGGCCTCAACTTTAGATGTCTTATGGGGAACTATTTTAAGAATATTCTTCTCTTCTTCTTGTTGCACACTAATTATATTAAAGTTCTTTTCTATCGAAGGTCTTACACACTAACTCTGTTTTGACTTTATGTGGCGAGTGGCAGAACCCATGTAGAGCATGAAAGGTTTGGGGATCCGAGGATGCCTCTCAGTCTGCCTACTAACACTATTAGCCCCCTAAAACCATAATACAAGAAAGTGGTAGTTTAGTTAACTCAAGAGATGCAATGAATTCAAAAATGCAAAAGAGGAAAGGCTATGGTTTTGGAACAACTTGTCTTTTCCAGAATTTTATTTTATCTCTTTATTGGAACTTTCAATATTTTTATTCTTTTCCAGAATTTTAAAAGGGAACTAATCACTTAAAGAAAGTGACCCTTTGCCAAAAAGGAGTTTCTTTGTGAGACCTCCCCATACACGTCACCTCCCTGGCCCTGCTTCAACTCTCTTCACAGGGATCTCCACCAGCTACTTGGGGAAACTCCTCCTGCTCGGAACTGAGGGCAGAGTTGAGTGCTCAGGTGGCCCTTTCAGCCCCTGAAGGCAGGTGGGCCTGGCCCTCCCGTGGCCCTCTCACTTCCAGCTTGCCCTCTGGCGCTGCCAGGCCAGCAGACAGGTCCTCCCCACACGCTGGCCAGTTAACTGCCGCTCTCTTCTCCTCTTGTCTCCCTCTTCTAACACTCTTGTATCTACGTCTTCTGATTTTTCCTTGCATGCCTGCTTTCGGGTCTTGTCCCAAGTTCTTCAGCCTGGGAGTGGAGCGCCCCACCCAGGTCACGCCCATGTCTTCCAGACTTCCCCTGTACTAGGGCAGCAGTTCCTTTCAGGGACATGAAAGGGCTCCACGCCAGGCCACTCCCACTGTTGCTGGGAGCCTGTAACACACAGATCAGGCAGTGGGACCCAAGGACTCTATTTGAAGAGGCAAGAGAGCCCGTCAGACACTCTTAGCAGTGAAAAGGAATCCCTTGATACAACACATAGACAATAATAAAGAGGAGCTAGGGGCTCCCTGGTGGCAGAAGGGGTCAAGTCTCAGCACTCTGGAGCATCTGCAGCCACTGCAGCATGAGTTCGAACCCTGGCCAGGGAGGGACCCCCATGGTGCGGCAGACCTCTCCTGTCTCCTGCTGCTCCCCTCAGCAGTGTACTCCAGTAGATCTGCCTGTTCTACTCTCCAATCTGTCTCTGGTAAATACTCTCACCCCCACACCTCTGGCCTACACCTCAGTTCTTGTATGCATAAATAAATACATCTTAAAAAAAAAAAAGAGAGAGGGCCTGCCCTGGTGGCACAGTGGGTTGAGCAACACACTGTGAAGCAAACTGCAGCCACTGCAGCATGAGTTCGATCCCTGCTGCCGGCTAGGGAGGGGACCCACATGGCGCAGCAGACCTCTCCTGCCTCGCCCCCTGCTCCTCTCAGCATTGTGTTCCAGTCAGTCTGCCTGTTCTGCTCCCCGCTCTGTCTCTGGTGGAATCTCTCACCCCCCACCCACCACCACCACCACACACACACCTCTGCTCTGTACCCCAGTGCTTGTGTGCATAAATAAATAAAATCTTAAAAAAAAAAAAAAAAGAGAGAGAGAGAGAAGCTAAAATCAGCCCGACACAGGATTCAGCCCACAAAAGACTTGAACGGCCGCTGTGTGGGCTCATAAGCACCACGGGCAGCTGCTGATGTGCCCCGCCAGCGGGAAGCAGAGGAACGGACAGAAACAGAAGGCGCTTGGTAAGTTTCTGTTTTCTGGTGTTTTACTCTCTTACCCAGCAGCCAAAGTGGCAAAACTCCGAAATTGCCATGGAGACCTACTGAGCTCTCCAAATGCTGGACCTGGCCTGTTTTCTGGAGATCAAGTAAACAAAGGTTTTCTTCATCTGACAGAGTTCCCACATTCCTGTGCTGATCAACTGTTAATCTAAGCAAGAGCCTGATAACCGCTTAGAGACAACACTCTGGATTTAATTCATTCTAAGAAAAACAAGATATCCTAGTAGCAAGAGGGAAGCATTGGTAGCTTGCTCTTTGGATTTTTGGAGAGGTTTTTTTTTTTTAAGATTTATGTATTTATGCATGCAAGAGCTGAGGTACAGGCCAGAGGCACAGGAGGTGAGAGGACTCACCAGAGACAGAGTGGGGAACAGGACAGGCAGATCAACTTAGGTACACTGCCGAGGGGAGCAGCGGGCGAGGCAGGAGAGGTCTGCTGCGCCATGGGGGTCCATTCCCTGGCCTGGGATGCAACTTGTGCTGCAGTGCAGTGGATGCTTCAGTGTGGCAGGCGCTGAACAGCCTGTCCCACCAGGGAGGCCTCGATATTTGGAGAGTTTACTTATTTATTTATTTTTATTTTTTTTTTAAAGATTTGTTTATTTATACATACAAGAGCTGGGGTACAGGCCAGATGTGTGGAAGGTGAGAGGATTCATCAGAGGCAGAGTGGGGAGCAGAACAGGCAGATCGACTGAAACACACTGCTGAAGGCAGCAGCAGGCGAGGCAGGAGAGGTCTGCTGCGCCAAGTGGGTCCCCTCCCTGGCCGGCAGTAGGGATCGAACTTGTGCTGCAGTGGCTGCGGTTTGCTTCATAGTGTGTTGTTTAACCCACTGCGCCAACAGGGAGGCCGGATATTTGGAGAGTTTAAAAAAAAGTTTTTTTTAAAGATTTTACTTTTTAATGCATACAAGAGCTGGGGTGCATGTCAGCGGCACAGAGGGTAAGAGGGGTCACCAGAGACAGAGCGGGGAGCAAAACAGGCAGATCCACTGAAATGCACTGCTGAGGGGAGCAGCAGGCAATGCAGGAGAGGTCTGCTGTGCCATGTGGGTCATACCCTGGGTGGGGATGGAACTCGTGCTGCAGTGGCTGTGGAGGCTTCATAGTGTGTTGCTTAACCCACTGTGCCACCAGGGAGGCCCCTATTCTCTGATTTTATTGCTTCTGTGTTAAAGGATTCCATTGAAGGATTCCAATGAGAGAGAATTGATGATCTAGTCAGTAATCGTTTAGCATAAGGGATCCTATGGCGAAGAGCTTTCAGATAATTTTATCTGTACCCCTCGCCTCCCCATAAAGGTCGGTGAGTTGGGCATCTTCCTTTTGTAAGATGGAAGACCATTTGACATCAAGCATGACCACCCATATGTAAAGCACCTCTCAGAGGCACTGCTAGCTTTGGAGGTGTTTTGAGGCTTCTGGGAGAGGAGCTTGACCTATTCAGTAGAAACTCCTTAATGTAGCATTCAGCTTAAAAAATCTAATTCCTGGGGCCTCCCTGGTGGCGCAGTGGGTTAAGCAGCGCACTATGAAGCAAACCGCAGCCACTGCAGCACAAGTTCGATCCCTGCTGCCGGCCAGGGAGGGG
>JAGFMF010011662.1:954957-996820 GCA_019455555.1 Galemys pyrenaicus | reverse complement strand
CCCTCCCCACCAAGTGTCCCCAGTTTGTCTTTGTCTTTTCATTTTTGGTTTTTGTTTCTTTCTTGTTGTTATTATTATTATTATTGTTCTTATTCCTTTCCTTGATCTTTATTTGGTTCCTTATATTCCTCCTAGGGGAGGAACCGTCTGGTATTTTTCTTTGATCTTATTCTTAACTCTGATATCTCGTATGTTATTTTCACCCCCTGGTTTGTGCAAGCTTTATTTATACACTATGGAAGTCTAAGATTGGGGTGCCAGCACATTTGCATGAGGGACCTCTTGGATTGCAGACTTCTCATTGTATCCTCACAAGCAAGCTCTCTGGGGCCTCTTCTATTTAGGCACTGATCCCATTCATGAGGACCTACCCTCATAAATGAATCACCTCCTAGAAGCCCCTCCTTTAGTACCATCTTTTTGGGGGTCGGGATTTCAACATATGAATTTGGGGAGGATATTAACATTCTGACCATAGCGAGGGACAAACAATTGAATAGTCTGATAAGTTATCTTGATATAGAGGCTTCTACTTCTGAGTATCTGCTATGTTCCAGAACACGCAGTCCCCACTGTCACATACATAATACTACGAAGCAGGTCATATGCTGGATAGTGGAATGATCTGGCATGATGGAAAGGTGGGGAAAATGGGATGGATCATTTGAGGATCATGCAGTTAGAGGGGATAATGCTAAATGAAACAAGCTAGAAGGAGAAAGTAAATCCCAGAAGGTTTCATTTAGATGTGGAAAATAGAGAAACAAAACAAAGGTTAGACAAAGCCTAGTCCATAGTAAACCCTAGAAAGCTAACTGTGGAGTTGAGGCCACAGGATAGGGAGGAGGGGTAGGTGAAACAGGGGAGGACAGTGGACTATGTGGAGGACAGAGGACTCTGGGAGGACAATAGACTATGTGGGACCTTGGTGGTGGGTGTGGTGAGGTGCATCTGAGGGGGTGGCATCCGTTGCCTCGGGTCACATGCAGTGTTGTCAGTCAATGTTACTGCAAAAAAAAATAAAATAAAATAAAAAATAAAAAGCAACTACTTGTTTAGAAAGACATTACTAGACATGCAAACAGCAAGGACAGAGAAGAAACTGGCTGGGTGGGAGACCCTCCCTAAGTCAAAACTAACAGCTGATCCTGATAATAAATCTGAAAAAAATATAGACACTAAAGTTGATGCAACTTGAGATGCATAAGGACTCCGAGCTGATGACCTTGACGCTGAGTTTGGGGGTGGCTCCTTGGGACACCAACCCTGAGAAGGGGGTGCACCTTCTTCTTGCAGATGGGGGCCTACCAGGAAGTCTCCTGACCAGGGGTACCCCATTCTGAGTTACCAGTCTCCTGAATTTTGCCCAGAGATTCCTTCATTACCTTTCCCTTTGGCTGCCGAAGTAATCGTATGCTTATATTACAATAGTGTGGATTCCCCCAATTAAATTTCCATTGTCATTACATTCATTTGGCTTGATTTGTAAGTGAAACTGTCTGGCTTGGGAAAGTTAGTACTCTGATAAAAACACTGGCTTTGAGCCAAAGATGTGGGTGGGTACCCACATCTGTCACTGTCACTGAGAAGTGTGGCTTCAGCATAACAGAGATCTGCTCTCCAAATTCTTTTCTGGTAAATTCAAATGATACTCCCACTTCACAAGAGTACTTGAGGGATTAACTGAAGTATCACACCTATGAAAATCAGACACCACCCCTAAGTTCTATGAGTCCATTAACAGTTGTATCTGAATCCTAAGCCACAGATACAGAAGGGGAATTTTAAGGCATTAGTTACGGACATTTTGGGCAAAGGAGCAAGCTCACAATGCTTTGGGATTCCATAGGTTAACATGCAAAAGAAAGAAAAACTGAAAGGCTCGGGTTGAATCACTCAGTTCTGCTGAGATTTTAAAAAAGACAGTGCAATTATAGATTAAAGGAGGCACTCTAAACTTTTCCGATCACTTTATTGGCAAAGAGAACAAACTTATAGCAACATTTGGGGATTCGGTTGTACAGCGACATTAAAGCTGTCTACAGGGTTTTTCTGATTTCATGACATCTTTGTATGACCCTTCTTCAGTTGAAGCTTCTGCTGTGTTACATGAAGAACGAGGACACTTCTAGCACTCAGAGTTCCAGATGAGTCTGCCAGGTGTTCAGGGCTGATGGCAACTCTGAACACTTTACTCAAGGGATCGTCTTGTGATGTCTATATTTTTAGGAACTATGTTTAACATGTGGTTCCCATGGAGCAGAAGAGAAACAGAAGACATGAACCTGGTTTGAAGCACAGTCATCGGCCAAGAGAGAAAGAGAATGGGTTTGTGGGTTCGAGCTCTGACTGAAAACATCTTGGGAAGTCTGTGATCCCGCACAGAGCTTGGGGCCTTGGCAAGGAGACGCTGGGGGGAGGTATGAGGCCCTCCCCAGCTCCTGCAGCAAATGCAGGCACCCTTGCTCTTCAACCTGCCATAGCCCATCCAACACGCACCTCTAGGTGCCCGGAGCCTTCTAGAGCCTACTGCACGTGGGTATTTCTGCAAGCTTATGTGGTCGCCTCATACTCACATAAAGTCCAGTCAAAGTCACGCAACCATGCCAAGTCAAGCTTGCAGCTGTAAAACTCACAGATGGGTGCTGGTGGTCAGAGAGACTTCTGTTCCGTTCTGTTGTTAGTACAATGTTCTCACCAGTCTGCTTGACTGTAACTTGCTTTTCAGCCACATGCAAACACCAACAAAACTAGAGATCATCACATCTTGAGATGCCCTAAATAACCCATAGGCTAGAACAAAGCAGCCACACCTTGCTGAGCAAAGCAATGGAATACCAAGAACTTGACTTTCTTATGCAATGAAAAAGCTCGTCTTTGGCCACTGTGAACTTTTTTATTTTAGACTGGCACCTCCCTTTCTTGTCTCTTGAGGTCTCTTGAGGTCACCCACCAAGAGAGAAAGAAAGCACTACAAGCCACAAAGCAGTTGTTCTGTCCATTGCTCAAGTTCACGTTGTCCTTTGCATGCGTTAAACAAAAGTCCTGAAAGTAGAAGTGAATCTTCTGAACTTAGCTGTGTGTTGTCAGAGAGAAAGTTGAAGTTCCTGCTGAGGAGATCTTGAACATCAGCTGTTAGGTGACATCACTGAAGGGAACTTCCCCACTCACCACCTGAGTTCCACCGGATCTTTCCACGTGGAGCGTCTGACTTTGGCCCTCAGGAGAGGACAATTCACGTTACAAGACACGGAACCCAGCCCACTACCGTAGGCAGGAAAAGAAAATATTAGAGGCTTTTGAATGGCTCACAGAGAGTCCAGAAGGGCCGTTTGCTGGATCGGAGGCTATGGAAAAATATGTCCCAAATTGTGTTACTCTGTGGGTGAAGATGGCCTTGCTACAGCCATGGACACAGAAGAGCCCCTCATGCTGTTCCCGGGCTCCCTTGTGAGAACCACCACCTCCTGGCTTCTGGAAACCGTGCCAGAGTGGACTCCACCCAGAATGCCCATTTGCAGCGTAAGTCGCTGAGTTAGGCTCTTGTGTGGGTGGGTCCAGTCCACAGAGCTTGGGTGGTGTCTGTGCCTTGGCTGCAAGGAAGGCTGGGCAGGACAGCGACTGGCCTCTCCCGAGAAGGGCAACCCTGCACCTCCCCACAAACCCTGCCAGGTGGCAACTCCCTGTGTGTCAATAAAGGAACTCTTTTTAAAAAAGATTTATTTATGTATGCATACAAGAACCAGGGTACAGGCCAGAGGTGCAGGGGGTGAGAGGATTCACCAGAGACAGAGTGGGGAGCAGAACAGGCAGATCAACTGAAATACACTGCTGAGGGGAGCAGCAGGCAAGACAGGAGAGGTCTGCTGTACCATGTTGGTCAGCTCCCTGGCCAGAGATCGAACTCGAGCTGCAGTGGCTGCAGATGCTTCATAGTGTGGTGCTTACCACTTTGCGCCACCATGGAGGCACCAGGAGCTTTTTTTTTTTTTTTAATCAAGGAGTTTTGAAGCTGAGTGGCCAAAAAGAACAATACATGCTCCTCCAATGGCTCCTCCCTGTGACTACAGCTTGAAAGTCAATAATTTTTGAACAATGAGCCCCCAACTTTCATCTTGCATGGAGCCTATAAATGATGCTCTGGTCTTGTTCAGAACTTGAAAGGGTCATAAAACTCCCCTGAGGGGAGTGATGTATCATTTCCAAGCAGTAAAGCTGTGTTGCTTCCTTTTGCTTTGGGTCCATTTTATGTTCTGTGTTTCTTTCAAATGTTTGAGACTTTTTTATTTCTTATAGGGTAGCATAGTTTGGAAAAGCTGGATAAGTATGACGCTACATGAAGCTAAAACCCCCACTAGCCAAAGACAGACGGACATGGGAAGGTATTACACACAAGGCTAAGAATTTATGGAAACTAAAGGGTGCTGCAAAATTAAATCCAGGCCAGGGACTTCAAAAGGTATTGGAGGCCAAATTGCATCTAGGCTAGGAACCAAGAGTGAACAAACATTACCTCCACAAATTAAATTTTAAGTGGCTGCAGGACATTTTCATGTAGTTCAGATAAAGTCTTTAAATGGTTGTATCCACAATCCATCAAAGTGCTGTCTAGACAAAGGACGGCCTTTTCTGTTTGGGGAAACAGTGGAGGAAAAACCCTGGAGCCACATCCTGCTGATATCCTAGGAGACTCAAAGGCAGGATAAGGCCTGAGTGTTCTGGGCAGCACACCACCTACACTTAACCCCCTTTTCCTCCCACGCCCTGAGGAATCAAGGGCCAGGTGAGGACACTGCCATTTGTGGGATGTCAAAGGAAGACGCTCAGACTAGGGATTGGGGAGTGGGCACACATCTTCTAGAAGCTTCCGTGTGCTTTGGACATGAAGAAGGAAGACTAGTCAGTGGGAAGATGTTCAGTCTCCTTATCGGTTTCATTCATTAAATAAAATGTCTTTTGAACTACTGACCTGTTATTTTACGCTATAAAAAGTGATCTCATTATGGACATTTTAAAATTATGGGAAAAAATGAAGCCATCCATTATAATTTAACTTCAATAAGAAAAAAAGTTATGCTACAGTGTTGTAAACCAAAGTCACCTCCATAAGTATAATTGAAAAAAGAAAGATCGGTAAGTCATTAATACTGGTATATTTCCTTCTGGTCTCTTTCTATAACAATTTATTTTACATGGATTTTGTAAAATCTGTAGTCATATTGTTTAGTCATAGGATTGTTTCCTCTTTCCTCTTAAATGGTGGGGTATCGTCTAGATAAATAAAAAGTAAAAAATAACATGGATGAAATAAGTCTGAAGTTGTTAGTAATAACAAGTAAATTTTCACCAAATAAGATAAGTTGTCATATTGGTTGAATAACAAAAACTATACTTATACTATTTACAAGAGACAAACTAAGTCAGGAGGATCCATAAAGTTGAAGAGAAAAAAAGGAACATTATTTACATAGCTGATAAGATTAGCTTAAAAGAAAGGAGTTGCCATAGTTATAGCTTACAAAATATAGTTTATCTCTAAAATAAGTTCTGAATAAAAATGGAAATCTTACATAGAAAATCTTGTGGGATGCAGATAATCTATACGTATCAGGAAATTTGTAGCCAGATACTTATAATAACTTCAAATTCGGAAATGAAAAAAAAATAGAAAATAATGATTTTAACATCCAGCTGAAATGTCAGAAAGGAACTCTTAAGAACACGGAAGGGAAGAAATAAAGTTGAAAGCAAACATATGAGAAATTAAAATTGAACATATGCTGTAGAAAACAAAAATACGAAAGGTATGATTTAAAAATAAGAGACAAATTATGAGTAGATTTATTAAGAGACCGCGAGAATAGGAATAAAAAGGGGCATATCACAGATAAAGCTGTTAACAAGCCAGTGCCACAGCTATTTTATGCCAGTAAAATTTTAAACTTAGGCACAACGCAAAGCTTCCTAGAAAAATTAAGAACTAAAAAGCCTGAGTGCGCACACACACACATGATAAAATGTGTAGTTTAAAATGTATTTACTAATAAAACAAGCAGGTGAAAATAAGAAAATTCAGTCAGACACTCAAGGATCAGTGAAGCCCAGAATTCCAGGGGGTTTTCTCCAGGGAAAGAGAGAATTTTCCAATTTGTGCAATGGAGAAACTCAGAACCTTGATATCCAGACCACACGCGAACCGCTGCCCTCACGAATACAGAGAAACCAAAGGGTCAGGAAAAAGACAAACTTGCCAGCAGGGGAAGGGGAGAGAAAAGGGTCAAAACAGAGGAGAGACTAGCACCAGGGGCT
Source organism: Galemys pyrenaicus (assembly GCA_019455555.1). Lineage (NCBI taxonomy): Eukaryota > Metazoa > Chordata > Mammalia > Eulipotyphla > Talpidae > Galemys > Galemys pyrenaicus. The sequence goes on along the minus strand of JAGFMF010011662.1, from coordinate 990,511 downwards.
GCGCTGCTTGCTGGATTATGGGTGCTATGGTGGTGGGAGAACTTGGGGGTCCCCATCAGAGGGGAGAAATCAAATACTGTCCAAGAATGAACAATGATGTCAGAAGAGAAATAAATTTAAATAAAAAAGTAATAGTCCCCATCCCTGCCGGGCAAGCTGACCTCTGCTCTGCTGACTGCTGCCATATTCTAAGGCTGCAGATCAGTGTTCTTTCCAATCGTCCATCCAGCACGGCTCTGGTGACCCCATTTCAACTTGCTCTGGGGCAGCCCTTTACCCTTTATACACATCTAGCCTCGTGGTGCCAAGTTACATCAGGAAATGTCACCACAGTGACACTATTCCTAGACTTTCTGTGGGTGACTAAAAATAATATCTGAAGGTGGAGGGAGGGACAGTCTAGAGTGGCCGAAGATTCATGGAGCATAGGATCAATGTTTGGGTTCAAGTATTATTATTTTTTTCCATTTAAAAAATTTCATTATTTATATATTATTGTATATATTATATAGTGCAGATAATGTATACATATATTTTATATAAGTATATATTTATAAACTTATTACATTTGTATATTTATATATTATTTATATTATTTATTTAATTTTTCCCATTATTTTTAAAAAATTTTTTTAAAAGATTTATTAATTTATGCACACAAGCACTGGGATACAGGCCAGAGATGTGGGGGTGTGGGTGAGAGGATTCACCACAGAGAGCAGGGAACAGAACAGGCAGATCAACAGAAGTACACTGTTGAGGAGAGCAGCGGGCACAGCAGGAGAGGTCTGCTGCACCATGTGGGTCCTTTCCCTGGCAGCAGCAGGGATTGAACTCGTGCTGCAGCGGCTGCGGTTTGCTTCATAGTGTGTTGCTTAACCCACTGTGCCACCAGGGAGGCCCCCATTATTTTTTTCCATTTCTCTAAACTTTATTATCTATGTATCTTATAATACATACTCACAGTAGTGTTTGAGGAGTTAGTGAGATGATAAAAGTACAATTATTGTTACTGAAAGAAAAGATGTCTTTGGCCAACAAATTGCTTTATTTGATGTAACATTTGCTCTGAAGCCTAAAATCTAGACTGATTGTAAATTCCTTGAAAGGCTGGATTTCTGGGGTATGTTTTTATGTGAATATTGCTGAGAAACCTAACACCAGGATTTTATTTTGTAATAGTTCTGAACTGCTTCTGAACAGCTTCCGGAATTACTTCTAAAATTGATAAAACCTCTGTTCATCTTATATCATAATTACAGCATTTCTTTGAAAAGACTTGTATTTCTTATAAACCTACTTAGAAAAGTTGGGGGCCAGAGGGTTTGTTTTGCTTTTTAATGACTCATAATCCCTCTGTTCAGAAAGAAATAACCATGCTATCATTCTGGGATATTTTCTTATATTTCTTGGTTACAAGCATTCAAGTGCAGGACTCTGCAAGCCTTTTACCTTATGCCAAAAAAACCCAAACAACCCCCACAAAAAAACCCCAAAAAACAAAAACCTGAAACATTCCCCGAGTGCATGCTGTCCAGTGTTACTATGGTGGAATCCTCAGGAGCCCAAAGGGCCAGCTGCAGAGCCAGCCTGAGCAGCCTGGAGCTGCAAAGCTAGCTGGGCCCAGCAAGGCCATAACTAAGCAGCCCCTGGGTGACCCCGAAGGAACCCCTGCCCCTCACCCAACCTCTCCCCCTTGTTTGTTTTAAACTTTAAATTTAGCTCCTGTGGAAAGGCACTTTGGAATGTGCTTCTCCCTTCTCTGCTGCTTGTCATGCGGTCAAGCTCTCGCTCCGCTTTTCCAAGTCTGCTCATTGTATTTGTGGGTTTACAAACAGCAGCTGGACGACCTACTTGGGTTATGATGGTTTAAGGGTTTCATAGCTTTGTATGAATATTTTCTTCTGCTTCAGTTTGGGGCCCCTGAAACCACACCCTAAAACAAGCATTGAAAGGCAAAGAATTATGTTCCTCACAGTCTCCAGGAGCTTAATCCTTCTGGGGACTTTCGGAAGCAGTGTAGACACCAACTTCACAGAATTCCTTCCAACGTCACCAACTTCCTTCCATGGAGGAAGGAGTGGTTGGGGTCTCTGTCCTCCCATTTGTCTTAGTTTCTGGATTGAAGGCTCCTGGGGGAGGAGGGCAGAGGGAGACATTATTCCCTGGCATTTCTTGTCTGTCTTGTACGTGGAAAACCTGTTGGCAGAGCTGCAGGAACTGAGGGGGAAAGGGCCCATGGGTGGCACTGCAACATCAGCCATGTTATGAAAACCTGGTGGGCCTCCGTGGTGGTGCAGCCAGTTAAGCAACGCACTATGAGGCAAAACCGCAGCCACTGCAGCACGAGTTCGATCCCTGCCTCCGGCCAGGGAGCGGACCCACATGGTGCAGCAGACCTCTCCTGCTTGGCCCGGTGCTCCCTTCAGCAGCGTACTTCCATTGATCTGCCTGTTCTGCTCCCCGCTCTCTGTGGTGAATCCTCTCATCACCCCCCACACCTCTGGCCTGTACCCCAGTGCTTGTATGCATAAATAAATAAATCTTTAAAAAAAAAAAAAAGAAAAGAAAAACTGGTGAAGGAGTGGTCTGCCGTGTGATAACTGCCTTCTCGGGGAGCACGCTCCTGCACTCATTTCGTCTTTCTGATCCTCACAGCAAAATTTCTCAAAGGAGCTGTCTAATCCAAGTATCTATGCCTTCAGGCCCCCCTGGTGGCCTAGGGGTTAAATTTTCAGAGCTATGGCCACATAGACCACTATGGCCTGAGTTCAGTCCCTGGCCAGGGAGCTGACCCTCATGGCGCAGCAGACCTCTCCTGTCTCCCGCTGCTCCCCTCAGCAGCGTATTTCAGTCCATCTGCCTGTTCTGCTCCCCGCTCATCTCTGGTGAATCCTCTCACCCGTGCACTTTTGCCCTATACTCCAGTTCTTCTACAAAATAAATAAATAAGAAAACAAAAAAGTATCTCTACCTTCAATTATCATTCTTTTCTCAACATATTTTTATATGGTTTTGTCTCCCTTCCTTTTAAATACTGCCTTGATTAATTTACCAAAATCCCCACCATGCCAAACCCAGTCATTACTCTGTCTTCAACTTACTGGCTTCTCAGAAGCATGGACTCCAAATTTTCCTTCCAGAAACATGCTCTTCTATTCTCCTTGACTCCATATTTTCTCCCACCTTAGTCTCACAGAGTGGCTTCCCTTCAGGGAAAGCTGGAGGCCCTCATGGCTCAGTCTTCCAGTCTTCAAAGTTTTCTGCTCCTCTTCCTCTTCTTTCCCTCTCTCTTGTTTCCAGACTACTGGCTGCTAGCAAGCTGTACTGTGTAGTTTGATTCTGGACTTTATATAGGTACATAATGGGGGTAAATGTATTATTATATATATATTTTTTAAAATTATATACGCTTTTTAAAAAAGATTTATTTATGCATATAAGAGCTGAGGTACAAGCCAGAGGCATGGGAGGTGAGAGGACTCATCAGAGACAGAGTGGGGAGCAGAACAGGCAGAATGACTGAACTACACTGCTGAGGGGAGCAGCGGGAGAACAGGAGAGGTCTGCTGTGCTGTGGGTTCCCTCTCTGGCTGGGGATCGAACTCATGCTGCAGTGGCTGCGGATGCTTCATAGTGTGGTGCTTAACCCCTTGCGCCACCAGGGAGGCCCCAAAGTATCGTTAAAGATCAAAACATCTGAAGTGACATATTAGGCTTTCTGATCAAAACTCCAAACTTAGGTCAGAGGCAAGCTGCCCTTACCCACTTGCTCATTCAAAGCTACCAAATTATCATGGTTGCTCTGTCTGGTAGACTGGTCAGTAATGAAATACAATCACTGGCAGAATCAAGCCGAAAGAATAATACCCTTGGTCACCGGAGCTCAGCCACAGTCAGAAGTTAGGGCTGACAGCTGAATCAGCAGAAGATGCTTGTCTTGGAAACTCTTGAACATAAACAGACGAGAAGATGAGCTTTGCCCTTGCTTTGAGGGGTACCTGAGGTGTGGCATGTGTTTAAAGAGGTGCTTGATGAAAATTGATTCATTATTTATTTAATTTTGCTGTTGCTCAGCTTTTAGCTGTATGTAAATTGTCACAATAAACACTACTCTGCTAGACATTTGTACATAAAGTTTTTTTGAATTTACTATATTTTATTGCAGTAGCATTGGAATGTGATGTAAGGGGACAGGCTCACACTTCTTTTTTTTTTTTTTTTTTTATGCACACAAGAACTGGAGTACAGGCCAGAGGCGCGGGAGGTTCGGATTCACCAGAAACAGACTGGGGAGCAGAACAGACAGATTGACTGAAATGCACTGCTGAGGGGAGCAGCAGGTGAGGCAGGAGAGGTCTGCTGCGCCATGTGGGTCCCCTCCTGGCCGGGGATGGAACTCGTGCTCCTGTGCAGCAGATGCTTCACAGTGAGGTGCTCAACCCATTGCGGCAACAGGGAGGTCCCCCAGGCTCACACTTCTTCAGATGTATGTTATCACTGCATCCCCATCAAAGCACCCATGACCCTCCACACCGTGCCCTGGGCCCCTGTTCCCCTTTGTGTCCCTCATCTTTCCCTCCCTCCACTCTGGCAGCCTTTAGCAGTCAAATTTCTAGGATTTGTATTGTCTGTTTCTTTGTTTTGTTTCTTTATACTTCACATGCAATCACCTGATATTTGCCTTCCCCTGCTGACTTACTTAGCTCAGTGCTTTAATCCCCTCCAGTTCCATTCCTGTTATTGCAAATGACAAGATTTCATTTTATATATATATATATATATTTTTTTTTTAAAAACATAGCTGAGTACTATTTTTTTTAAGATTTATTTATTTATTTATTTATTTATGCATGCAAGCACTGGGGTACAGGCCAGAGGTGTTTCGGGGGTGAGAGGATTCACCAGAGACAGAGTGGGGAGTAGAACAGACAGGAGGTTTGCTTCAGTGTGTTGCTTAACCCACTGCGCCACCAGGGAGGCCCATATTTCATTATATATATATATTTTTTTAAACATAACTGAGTACTATTGCTTTGTGTATATAGAACACATTTTCCTAATCCAGGGAGGCCCATATTTCATTATATATATATTTTTTTTTAAACATAACTGAGTACTATTGCTTTGTGTATATAGAACACATTTTCCTAATCCACATTTTCCATAACTTGGTTATTGCAAATAGCAACATGTATTCCTCCCAAGTAGTGTGTTTGCATTCTTTTTTTTTTTTTTTAAAGATTTATTTATTTATACATACAAGACCCGAGGTACAGGCCAGAGCCCAGGGCGGTGAGAGGATTCACTAGAGACAGAGTGGGAGCAGAACAGGCAGACTGACCGAAACACACTGCCGAGGGTAGCAGCGGGCAAGGCAGGGAGGTCTGCTGTGCCATGTAGGTCCCCTCCCTGGCCGGCAGCAGGGATCGAACTCGTGCTGCAGTGGCCGTGGTTTGCTTCATAGTGTGTTGCTTAACCCACTGCACCACCAGGGAGGCCCCTGTGTTTGCATTCTTTGGCTATCTAGGAGTGGAACAGTTGGATCATATGGTAGATTTATTTTTAATATTTCGAAAAAGCTCTGATTTTTCTGTAGGGTTGAACCAACAGTGTAAGAAAGTTCCAACAGTGTAAGAGGGTTTCTTTTCCCCCATACCCTCACCAACACTTACTCGTTCCTGGTCTTCCAACACTTACTCGTTCCTGGTCTTCCAACACTTACTCGTTCCTGGTCTTTTTAACAGGACAGTTCTCATGGGCGTGAGGTGGTTCTCATTGTGGGGACAAACACGTGTCAGGCTCTGAATAATGTCAAATTATTCTCGGGAGAGGTTATTCTAACTTACAATTTACCAGACTTCACCTTCCTTAGCATGACTTTTTCCTTGCTAATTTGTAAAAGGCGAAAGATTTATATGATCTGAAGAGAAACCAGAGTATTTTCCTTGCTAATTTGATAGGTGAAAACGAAAACTTCTGTTTGTTCATATTCTAATATTTATTTTTCTGTTATTTGCTTTTTAAATCAATTTCTTAGGTTGTAAGCCTAACGAGGTCAGTACATTCATCTTTCACATAGCTGTATCCTTTTCTAAGGACACCTTTATCAATTTTCAGCAATTTCTGGATAAATAATGAACCAATTGGAAAACAAAACAACTCAGCCTCCGCTCTCTTAAGGATGCCAAATAAAAGATATTGACCCAAATGGACCGATGTGAGTTGTTTGGTTTATTTTCCCCCACGAGTGGCTCTTTTATTGTAGTGGTGTAACACTGGGAAGAGAGGTGACGCAAAAGTGCAATCTGAAGAGGGATCTTCTCACAAATTAGACCACCTCCGAGATGGTTTTTCTTTTTTTTTTTTTTTTAAAGATTTATTTATTTATGCGTACAAGCACTGGGGTACAGGCCAGAGGTGTGGGGGGTGAGAGGAGTCACCACAGAGAGCGGGAGCAGAACAGGCAGATCAACGGAAGTACACTGCTGAGGAGAGCAGCGGGCACAGCAGGAGAGGTCTGCAGCACCATGTGGGTCCCTCCCCGGCCGGCAGCAGGGATCGAACTCGTGCTGCAGTGTCTGCGGTTTGCTTCATAGTGCGTTGCTTAACCCACTGCGCCACCAGGGGAGGCCCCGAGATGGTTTTTCTAATAACAAAACCCTTACCTATTCGCTTTCTTGAGACAGGAAGCGGTGGTATCAGAGCCGATCCAGAGCTGAGCAGTACGGTCTGGAGAAATCCTCTCTATAATATAAAATTTTGTGGTAGCCATGCTGAAAGTTAAAAAGGAACACGTGAAATAAAATTAGAGTGTTTTTAAGCCACTGTCTTCAAAATGTTAATATTCCAACAAGTAATCGATCTAGAGCTCATGAGACAGTAGTGGCGTTATACAAACATTTTCTTGGTCTGGTCTTTGAGCTCCATTGTGTATTTTACAGTTTGAGCCACCTCCGTTCGCACCAACCACATTCAGTCCTGAAAACCCCCCAGTGCCACCGCACTGGACCACCCAGGCTTTGCGGCACTGGGACTGTCACGGCAGCCCAGCACTGTGAATATTTTTCAGTCATTGGAAGGACGTTTCTGGCAGGTGTCTTGGTTCCGGTTCCTATAGTATCAGACCCTGAGACAAGGATTTGAGTGGAAGGAGTTTATTTTGGAGATGATCCCAGGAAAATACTTATGGGGACTGAAGAAGTGAGACAGAGAAAGGAAGGAAGCCAATGAGGGTGTGTTAACGAGCAAGTCACCACTTAGGAAAATGGACACCACCCAGTCGGTAGCAGCATGAGACAGAATTACTTCAGTTGACACGCCAGGGGAAAGGGCATTTCTCTGCAGCTGCCCCTTCATCATTGGTCGAGGGTGGATTACAGGGCTTGGCAGGTCTTGTCTAGGGGCCAGTGTTCTTCCATTGGCAGAAAAAGGCCCTACACAGAGTATAGATGAGCTGTAAGTGGCTTCAGACCTGGAGCGCTGCCCAGAGGATATAAACTAGAAAGTGATTGTTTCTGCTACTTCCCATCTCACAGCTGAAACAGGGATCCTCTGAGTTTCAGGACCAAGACTTGATACCAACAAGGCACTATACGCATCTCTTCATTAATGTCTCCCCGGGTCCTGCAACATTTCTTTTTTTTTTTTAAAGATGTATTTATTTATGCATACAAGAGCTGGGGTACAGGCCAGAGTCGTGGGAGGCAAGCAGATTCACCAGACAGAGTGGGGAGCAGAACAGGCAGGCTGAAACACACTGCTGAGAGCAGCAGTAGGTGAGGCAGGAGAGGTCTGCTATGCCAGCCATGTGGGTCCCCTCCCTAGCCCGGCGCAGGGATCAAACTCGTGCTGCAGTGGCTGCGGTTTGCTTCACAGTGCATTGCTTAACCCACTGTGCCACCAGGGAGGCCCAACATTTCTTTTTTTTAAGATTTCTTTATTTATGCATGCAAGCACTGGGGTACAGGCCAGAGGTGCAGGGGGTGAGAGAATTCACCAGACAGAATGGGGAACAGCACAGGCAGATCGACTGAAATACAGTGTTGAGGGGAGCAGCGAGAGGTCACAGCAGCAGGTGGAGAGCTGCACCATGTGGGTCAGCTACCTGGCTGGCGGCAGGGGTCGAACCTGTGCTGCAGTGGCTGCGGTCTGCTTCATAGTGCGTTGCTTAACCCACTGCGCCACCGGGGAGGGCCCCTGCAACATTTCTTAACACACAGTAGAAAATGAAGTTATTGACTGTGTGGCTTTCCTTTGGATATTGCTTTATTATGTCATACCTTTCAATAGTTTTGGGGCATAACCTTAACTCTCTGATAAGAAAGGAAAATGAGATTCCCTTTCTAAACCCAGCAAAAAAATCTCAAGAAAGCAGACCAGGAGACCTCGCTTGGGCCACGAGCTTACTGCTGGGTCAGTCCCTTTGAACATGGACATGGCCTGTAATGATTGGCTAGACCTGAGTGGCTAGACCTCTATAACCCCACCTGAGGTTATAGAGGTGGGGGCTGTTGGGGCAGATGGAGTGACAGAGCGGGGGTCACTTTCTTGGAACCGTGGCCACCTACGACAGTGTGTTTAAACTGTGACTGCCACTTGTCCTGCGTGTCACCTTGGCTGAAACAATTCAGGGTTGCATTATGAGCTCTTCCATCTACCGCAGATGTAACACTTGATGCTTTGATCATTTAAAAGGGAGTCCATAGATCATCTAGTAATTTATAGTTTGGAAAAACACAAATCTGTGCCATGTGCCCCTGAGGTTTTATGGGGAATAAATCAAGAATAGCACGGCTGACTCTCTCCCCAGAGATCATGGGAATCAGCTCTCATTCTCACTAGTCAGTGACAGTTCCATTCGCTTAGCAGGATATTGTCACCCTTCATGTTGTCGCATGCATCAGTATTTCAGTCCCTTTTATAAAAGGCCAAATAATAGTCCATTGCATTTAATATCATACTTTACCCATGCATCAGCCGATGCACTTGGTCATCACCACCCTCTGCAGGTGCCCCCCCGCTTTTGTGTGTGTTCTTTTTTCTTTTTCTCTCTTTTCTTTCTTTATATATACTTGACATCAATGTGGTCCCCATGGATTTCCACCACCATTTCACTCGTGCACCTTAACCTTAGTCCCTTGTGCTCTTTCTGCCCTCATCCCATTCCCTCTCCACCTCCCACCCAAAGTGTTTCTGATTTGTCTTTGTCTCTCTTTTTTTTTTTAAAGATTTATTTATGCATATAAGAGTTGGTGTACAGTGCCAGAGGTGCGGGGTGAGAGGATCCACCAGAGACAGAGCCGGGAACAGAACAGGCAGATGGACTGAAACACACTGCTGAGGGGAACAGCAGGCCAGGCAGGAGAGATCTGCGGTGCCATGTGGGTCCCCTCCCCAGCCTGCAGGTGACAGTATGCCACTCAACCCACTGGCCACCAGGGAGGCCCTGGGGAGCAGGAGTTCTATGGCATCTTCCTCATCTTTGCAGGCTCTCTCTGTGCCGGTCTGGTGGTTCTGTACCTAAAAGACATCGACTAAGCATATGTTGAATGAACGAAAAAGAGACTCTTATTTCCAGATTGCCTTGAGGTTTTGCAAAATGTGTTCACCAACTTTGAGGTTCACATTAACTCTGCAAGAAGAAGGATGATGAAGATTTTGATTCTCATTTTAGTCCTAAGAAAAATAAAGATCAGAAACCTTAGGTTTTAAGTGAAAAGCAGATGCTGGGTTGCCTGGTTCTATATCCATTCTTCTCTCTACAATGCCACACAGCTTCCTACTATCTCTCCTTGAATGCTATATTAATGTTCAGAAAAGAACATTAAGAAGTTTAAGGGGCCTCCATGGTGGGGCAGGGTTAAGTCTCAGCGCTATTATGCTATAGCTGCTGTGACCTGAGCTCCATCCATCCCCTGCGAGGGAGGAGCTGGCCCACATGACGCAGCAGACCTCTCCTGCCTCACCAGCTGCTCCCCTCAGCAGTGTACTTCAGTCGATCTGCTGCTCTGCTCCCCACTCTGTCTCTGGTGAATCCTCTCACTCTCCCCTCCCACACACCTCTGGCCTGAACCCAGTTCTTCCTTGCATATATAAAGTTTCAAAATATCTTAATTTGAAAAACAGCGGAAGCTGAAGTGACTTGAGTGTTTTGGGGACTTTGGAGACTGCTAGCTGTGGTTCTGAGCTAGCTGTGGGAACCAGAGAGACAAGGGAAGGCATTAGACTGTTGGCTTTGGCAAAGTAATTCTTGGTCTTTGAAGTGGAATGTGAACTGGGCATTTACTGAGGTGGGAAACTTAGGGAGTTTCAAACCGAACTCTCAATCAGGTGAAGGTTGGTCACATATTAACTTAAGAGATGGCATTATCTGAGAAAGCTAACACAGAAAGCTATGTAATTGGATAATAGTTTTCTTAAAATTTTCAGCCAGCTTCATTTTTTCTGTAACAGAAATTCTTAAATACAAGAAAATAGCATAATAAATCCCCATCATCCATCCAGCCAATGATCATTTGATATTCTTATACACTTAAAATAAAAATGCTTCAATATAGGTAAAATTTTCTTTAATAATTTTTCCATAATAAACATTATGCATGTTTATTATATAATATTGTATATATTTAAGATGTACAATCTACTGACTTGATACATGTATTCATGTAAAATACTGACCCAAACCAAGACAATCATTACACACTTAACCATTTTCCTTTTTATGTTGAAATCATCCAAGAGTTATTCTTAACACTTTCAGACACACATGAAGTAGCAACTATATTCTCAGCATTGCTGTTTCCAGAAGTATTCATCTCACATAACTGAAGATAAAACATTGTTTATGTTAAATACAGAAATGCTTTTAAATTATTATTAAATTATTTTATTATTTTTATTATTATAAAATGGTCTTAATAACACCATTTTAGTTAAACTTGTAACTTTCAGTCTTTTTTGAGTTGAAGGTTAAAGAGAAGAGAAGCTTCTGGCCACACACATAACTGAAGACTTAGGAGTGGGATTCCAAGATTTTGTTTTTTTCTTTTAGGAGGCTGAGTCCAGCATTTTGTTCATCCAGTCAACTAGCGTTTCTCAGGTATTTTTCATGTACACTGGAGTCCAGATCACGTTGGCCTCCAACCTGCATGGGACTCGGGTTTCATCATTGACCGGCTCCAAGACCGCGGGCAGGTTCTGCCCTTGAGCCCCGTTTCATCACAATCGGCAACACCTTTCTCTGCTAGTGAAAGTGAGCTAAGGGCCCAGGATTGCACATAACCTGCGTTCTGTAACCCCAGTTCCCTTGCCCACTGTCAGCGAGGCTGACGATGCGATGAAAGAACTCCTAAGGCAGTCTCATCTCTCCCCCGCCTTTCCCCATCGAAGAGCGCAGCCAGAAGCTGACAGAGGTCACCCCCTAACATGTCACACTGAGTTGCCAAAGTCAGCCCCGAAGGCGGCGTGCAGGCATCTTGCCAAATCCTTTGGGTTGCCATCTCCGGTCACCTCCCTTCAGGTCTCCAGCATTGCAAAGACTCTGCCGAACCCTGCGTGACCCGAGGGCAAGAGTTGGGCCCGCAGGTTGGAGACGCTGCCACGCGCCCATCTTTGGTCCTCCGGAGGGCGGCGCGCCCAGGAGGTGGGCAGCGCCCGGCCCGCGAAAGCCGCAGCCCAGAGGGCGTTCCAGAGTGGCAGGGGCGGGCGGAGCCGGCGCCTCCCCGCGGCCACCTTCTGGGTCGGTGCTGAGGCTCCGGCTCGCCCACTCGGGCCGAGTTTGCAGCCCGGTGCGAGCACGTGGGCGCCTCCGCGCCGGCCCCGCGCGCCGCTGGCCGCTCCCCGCCCGCCCCCAACGGCGCCGGCGGCCTCGGCTCGCACCTGCTGCAGCCCCGCGGCCCCCGTCGCCTCGCTCGCGGCGCAGCTCGCGGCCCCGGCTCTGCGCTTGGTTCCCGGCGACAGCAGCGCGCGGCCGCGGCCCCGAGGCGGCCCGAGAGGCGGAGGCGGGGACGGGGCGGGCCGCCGGCGCTCGGCTCCCGGAAGCGGGGTCCGGGCGCCCGCGGAGCGCTCGGCGCGGCGGCTGCGCGCCTGCATCCCCGCAGCGCTCCGGCGTCCAGGAGCAGCGGCGCGGCCCGGCCGCAGGATGCTGCCCGTATACCCGGACGTGAAGCCCAACCCGCTGCAGGACGCCAACCTCTGCTCGCGCGTCTTCTTCTGGTGAGCGCCCCGCCCGAGCGCCGCCCGCGGCTGCCAGTGCCTGTCGGGGCGGCGGGGGGGGCCGGCTGGTCGCGCGGGGGGTGGTGCCCTCGCCGGCTGCGGGCGAGTGTCGGGCCGCGGAGCGGGACCCGGCGGCCGTGGGCGCGGGGTCGGCCTGCCAGCCCCTCGCGGCCCCTCCGGCCTCGGGTCCCCGGGAGCAGCAGCGGGGCAGGAGCCGGGGAGGACGAGGACGCGGGCTGCCGGGGGCTGGGGGGGGGGGTCACTGTCCGGCCGAGAGCTGGCCCGAACCCCGCGCCCCAGGCCGAGCCGCCGGCCCCCGGACCGTGCACTTCTGAAACCATTTTCCTGAGTAGCAGCCGAGCAGCTCCCTTTATCCAGGCAGTAGGGCAGGCCCAGCGGTGCCCCGGACCATCGCCACCTGCCAGCGTGTCACCCCTTTCCGTGTCGCGTACAGGACGGCTGCGCCCCCGCGACCCCGGCGTGTGTCGGCCCGTGGGACCTGCCCCCCGTGTGCGCTGCGGCTTCCTGTGGCTGATAAGCCCTCTCTGCCCTGATGGACGCGGCGGAGACACTGCTCGCGACCCCTTCTGCTTGGGGCGAGCACGCGTTGTCAGCCCGAGTGCGTCTCTGACCGGGCTGTTCCCTAGTGTGAACGTTTTCGCCTCCAACTTTGAGGATCTCTGTAAAGACGGGGTCACCACAGCCTATGGGGGGATCTGAGGCTACTGGGCCTGCAGAGAAGGGCTCCGTGGGGTGACGCAGGTGGTCCTGCCGAGGTGTGCTCTGCTGCGGCCGTGGGACCTGGGAGGGGGCACAGGTGAACATGGCTCAGACAGGTAAACCCGACTGCCGCAAGCAGCCGTGATGTCTAAGGAGGGGCCCGGTGTCTGCGTTTTAATCACACTTGGTTGATTATTAGATCTTTTGTTTCCAGGTTCTGCCCTTTTATCTTTACCCCTATTCTGGTAGTTCCCCTTTTTTGTGGGAAAGCCTGGGGGACCCCACGGGATGAGTGTTCCTGCCCTTGTTTTGATTACAGGACACTTAGTGTGGTGGGAGGATTTCTTGATGTTTGGTGGCCCTTCAAGAAAAAGGAAGGTACAAGGAGAGGAATGTGGGTGCTGCTATTGGTGGGAGGGCCAGGGCTTCTTTGAACATGTTCTGTTTGTGGAGTGTCAAAATGTGCTCTTGCACGTGGCAGTGGGGTGGTGCCATTTTTGGTTCATGCTGTAGAAGAAGGCTTTTTTTTTAAAAAAAATTAATTTATGCATACAATCACTGGGGTACAAGCAGTGAGAGGACCACGAGAGACAGAGAGCAGTGAACAGAACAGGCAGATCCACTGAAACACAGCGCTGAGGGGAGCAGCGGGTGAGGCAGGAGAGGTCTGTCACACCCTGTGTGTCTCCTCCCTGACCGGAGGCAGGGATTGAACTTGAGCAGTGGCTGTGGTTTGCTTCATAGTGCATTACTTAACCCACTGCGCCACCAGGGAGGCCTCTGGAGAAGGCACAAAGGCAGAGGTTGAGTACGATGCCTGGGACACACAGCTGGGAGGTGGTGACCCAGGGTCCCCATCAGCGAGTCTGGCTACTGGACCTGTGTTTGGGCTGCTGTACTAAGCTGTACTGATTGGGTCATTGTTCCTGAAGGTTTGGAGAAGGTTATTCCATCACACCTTTGTTCTCCAGGGCAAGTTTGTGCTTTTGGAGGTGTGCTTCCAGTGTCTGTAACCCAGTTATTTTGGGTAGCTGCTCTTAAAGTTTGACGCTCAGACCTAAAGCAGCCCCCTCGCGTGGGAGAGTTCTAGAAATGCCCCTGCCGCACCCATTGCAGACCATCTGTACAATCAGAAGCACGGGTTGGGGGTTGAAGGCACTTTCTGGGTGACTGGGCAGGAGGCCGCTGGCTCCCTGCTTTAAGCCACCTCCATTGGCACAAACGCAACTGGAGTACAAATAAAGCCCTATATAGTCACTCTCAGTAGTTTGAGGAATTTAAATGTCAGAGGCACCATAGTGACTGTCTTTGTGTACCCCACTGGCTGTGGGCTGGACAGGTGGAGGGCCCCCACTCCTCCAGAGAGAGGTAGGCCCAGATGAGACAGGCTAGGTCCACCTACAGAAACCAAGACATTTCTGCTCACTGGGTGTTTGCTTTTCTTCTCAAATTTTATCTGCTTTCTGAAGGTGGGACCTGCTAGCTAGCTGCCTGCCCAAATGATAACGTTTACCAGCCTGACCTAACGGGGATTTTGGTATCTTCACTGTACAGGTTCTCCTTGGGGCCTAAGAGGAGACTCAGTTGGAAGTTATTGCAGATTTTTGAAAATAGTGCATGCTTTTTACTTTCGTAAGACATTAAAATGATAGAAAGGAATAAGGATGCTTTATTTCTTTTAGCTACAGTCACCTGCTGACAGTTTGGTTCTTCCCCTAAACCTTCTGCCGAAGTTTGCACATACATACACTTTTCTAGAAAACTCCAAATAGTTTTGAATCGTGATTCCTTCTTCAATTTCTGTGATTAAAATTCATTCATGGTATCAAGTAAATTTTTAGCAGTTAGTGATTGCAGTTAATGCCATCTCATTGTCGACCACAGTTTTTCTCTACTAAGTTGTAACTCATGTCCCTACTCATTTATTTTGTTGCTTCCTGTTCAGTGCACTGCCCCTATTCCCAAAAGCAGAATAATAACTGGTAAAACCCAGACTGCTTTCCAGCAGGATGGCATCAATTTGCCCTCTTGGTAGCAGTTTGTGTGCTTATTTCATTGTCAACTTTCTCTCTGGATAACATTTATTTTTCCAAGTTGATGGGCTAAATATATCAAAGTTTTAATTAGAATTTATTTAATTTACAGAGATGGAACTTTATTTATTTATTTTTTTTAAAGATTTATTTATTTATGCATACAAGCACTGGGGTACAGGCCAGAGGTGTGGGGGGTGAGAGGATTCACCAGACAGAGCGGGGAGCAGAACAGGCAGATCAACATAAGTACACTGCTGAGAGGAGCAGCAGGCACAGCAGGAGAGGTCTGCCGCACCATGTGGGTCCCCCCCCTGGCCGGCAGCAGGGATCGAACTCGTGCTGCAGTGACTGCGATTTGCTTCGTAGTGCGTTGCTTAACCCACTGCGCCACCAGGGGAGGCCCCAGAGATGGAACTTTAAAAAATTTCTATGGGCTATCTATTGTATTTCTTTGACTTGCTTATCAAGAATTTTTTTCTTATGAGGCATTTTATGTTTTTGAAATAATAGTAATAATGCTTATCTTATTTTCTCCAGATGTTTGTCTCTTGATTTTGTTCAGGTTTACATTTATATATCATTCATTATATGGAGCTTTTCTTGTTGGTTTCTTCTGTTGCCTTTGTGATACACCTTCCCTTTTAACGCCCAGGGTCATCTAAATCTCCATATGCATGTTCTTTCACTTTTTTCATTTCATTTCTAACAAAGGCAGCTAGAGTTTCTATAGGATAGGCCCCATTTTTTCCCAAAGAGTCCATTTTCCCTTAAATGTTTATTGAGCAGTTCTTTTCCTCCATTATTGGAAATAAGCGGGGTAGCTTAGGAATGGCGTCCAGCAGGACACAATTGTCCAGTCCAATGCTCCCCTCCCTGGTGGTCTCCCCTGTTCCCTGCTCTGCTGGGTGGGCCTGGGGGCTGCTCTGCATTTGTCTGCCCACCTTGATCCAGGGGGTCTGCAGGTGGGTGGTTAGCAGCACAGGGTTGTCCGGAGTTAACAGGTGGAGGAAGAGCTTTTGGGCCAGAGGCAGGGGCCTATGGAGAGGGGTAAACGTCCACTCCCCGACACTGGCCGCTGCCCTGTTAGTGAACTGTCACCGTGCAGAGCAAGTGCTGTTGTGGAAACTGCCGCTGGTGCCAAGACAGACTCTCTGGAGACTGTTCTCAGAGAAGGCTGATGCCTGAGGGGGATTCAATGGCTGCGGCAGCCCGGTTCAGAGAGGTTGGTCTCCTCGGCCCCTCGGCAAAGACCGATCGTGGGTGCACAGAGATGTTCAGTTTTAAACTTGGGTCGTTGGCACCATTTTCAGTACCTCCTACGTTAATGCCCATGTTACTCTTCGTGAGCAGTCAGAAATCCAAACGTAGGTGGAGGTGGCTTAGTTTTCCAGGCCTCCTCTGGCCTCAGCTTGTTCCCCTTTCTTAGGCACGCAGTTTGAGTTTTGACAGTTTTATAGAACAGAGAGATTTCGGCAAGGTGTGAACATCTCAAAAGTGTCTTTAAATTTGCTATTAAGGGCCTCCCTGGTGGCGCAGTGGGTTAAGCAACGCACTATGAAGCAAACCAACCACAGTCATTGCAGCACGAGTTCGATCCCTGTGGCCAGCCAGGGAGGGGACCCACATGGTGAGGCAGACCTCTCCTGCCATGCCCACCTCTCTCCTCAGCAGTGTGTTTCAGTCCATCTGCCTGTTCTGCTCCCTGCTCTGTCTCTGGTGAGTCCTCTTACTGCCCTGGACTCTGGTCTGTACCCCAGTTCTTGTATGTATAAATTAAATTAATCTTTTAAAAAATTTTGCTATTAAGTCCTTACAGGGAAATAAACAGTATGATGGATTGATAAATCTTTCCTGTAGTTTATTCTTGAAATTTGGGGTTCTTTTTTCTTCTAGTCCTGCATCTGGTCAGCCAGAGAAGTGTTAACTGGACTCTGTTCAGATGTGGCAAGTGGTTAATTTGCTTCTCTGGGTCTTACAGGGGACCTGGGGCTGTGGACCCCCCTCTGCTGGTATATCTCCCAGGCTCCTCCTGCTCTTGTGCTGTGTGGCACACAGAGACATTGTGTACAACGTGAGCATCACCCCAAGTCTTTTCTGGAACTTTCCTTCAGTGGGGCATGACACCTGTCCCTTCTGTTATAATGCCTTTGTGGGTTTCCTCTTTCCGTGTGCTCTCAACCCCCGTAGGGATTTCTGCGTTGAATAGGGGGAAAGTAGATGCCAGTGATGCAGTGGGCAGGTCTGGGCTTTGGAGGTCCAGTTCTGCACATTTCCTGTGGCTGCATGCATGTGAAGCTGCACAGGTTTAACGTTGGGAGACTGGAGATAGTGATCAAGGCAGTTAAGGCCTTAGGTTGTTCTGACCAGGGGATACCTGAACACAGGAGACTGTTTTAGGTTCATGTAAAGATGGAGCCTTTTGAGATGTCTGTCGGTATTATGTGCATATGTATTATGTGCATACGCAGAGGGAACTGAAGATGGGAGTCGGTAGAGATGACAATTTTTTTGGTTAGGTTAAAGTTCATGTTTGCTGTGTCAGCAGTACTTTCTGGCTTGCTATTGAAAATACAAATGCAGTCCCTCCCTACCATCACAATCCCCCTCACCTCATATCTGTTTTGGGCAAGTTTGAGTGGGACTGGAAATTGAGTTTTTACTGGCTTTCAGACACTTCTGTATGTGGTTAGCCTCACAGATGGATCTGTTTAGATGGCAATATTGATAATCCTAATGCTTATTAAATGCTTCCTGTGGGCTTAGAATTTTGCTCTATTTTACTTTTAATGTCTCATTTAATCCTCAAACAACCCTATGAGCATCCTTGAATACTTACTATACAAATGCAGAAATTCCGGTCCTGAGAAGTTCAACAACTTGTCAAGGTTTCCTAGCTAGGAGGTCATAGTGTTGGTTGACCCAGTAAGTCAGTGAATATGGTGACTCTCCTGCGGTCATTTAAGTCATGTTAGTGAAAGAAGATGCTCTTTATATATGCAAGCATCCTGCCTTCTGTTTGTTATGCTACCTCCAGAACCTGTCTTGTTGGCAATGTTATGCTTCCTGAGGGCATGACCTTGTTAGTTTCCCTTGACCTCTTCACTCTTATTTGCTGACATAAAATCTAGTGATTCATTATGTCCTTGGAAACATTGCTTCAGATCTGTGTGGGAAGGAAATGCACAAGATTCCCCACCCCCACCCCACCTTGTGTGTTCCCTGACCCCTGCTCAGTTCTCAACTCAGTCTCAGCATCTCATCTTCCCAGGGGGTTTTCCTGCTAGTCGATTTTCCCTTGAAACAAACTTGTACCACCCTCACTGCTGTCTCCTTTCTGCTCCTTGGAGCAGATCTTTAGTGTGACAGTCTGGATCCTTGGGGACCTGCTTTCTGATGTTCCTGCCATCATTTCCCACACAACAGGACTTGTGTGAAGAGGTGAGGCAGGTCCTTGTGACCATTCTAGCCAGCACCGGGGCCCTGACTGAATGACGGCTGTGAGTGAGCTGGGGGTCCCTGGTTGTGGAAGTCACTGTGGGTTGCCGGTAGATGCCTGTGTGCCTCTTCAGCACCAGGGCTGGGGTCACATTTACCTAATACTGAGCCCTTGTCTGGATGGGGGACAGCGGGCAGTGCCCCTCTGCAGCTCCATAGCCTGAGCTGTGCTTCTTACCTGCCCACACACAAATTTGCTCCACTGTAAACTGCTGATCTGCATTGGACCCCCTCCTGAAAGTAGTTGAGAGCCTTAATTAAATTGATCACCAGTAGGGTTTCTAGAATAGTGTCTGGCTGGGAGTTGCAGTCAATATGAAAAGGTAGCAGTGCCCCTACCTCTGATCACTTAGCATTTGAAGCTGACAGCTTCACTTGTAAATTGCCAAGGTTCTCTTCCAAAATAGGTTAAAAAAATGTAGAGTTGAGTCCCATTCCTTACATCTCTTGGGCTTTCTTACCTCAGTGGGAGGGGGAGATAGCCGCCCCTTGAATCTGAATATTGACTTCCTGTGTGATTCAGATGCAAAGTTTTGGGAATCACTTTTCTCTGTTTGTTTTTGGGTGGGTGGAGTGGAGAGGCGGCTTACGGGGTGGGATTGGGTGGGGAGGGCTTAAACTCCATTTCAACTGAGAGCTTAATGGGCGGCCTCTGTGCTTTAAGCATTCAGCAAGCACTTGCCTGTGTGCTTTTTATTGTGGGTTCCAAGTCAGTACAAATAAAAGATCAGGCTGGTTCTTAAAGAACTCTCCTTGTGGGGGAAGGCCATCAGTGGATTAGTTCTGTAAATAATGTTACTGAAAAAATAAGCCCCAGTGCCCAGTGGCTTGGAATAGACAAATCCGATGTATGTGGTCACTTAGCCCATTCTGGGTGGGCTGGGCTGGACACTGCATACACGCTTGTTTAGAAACTGGACTTTTTACATGTTGTGGCTCCAGCCTCCACTCCGAGGCCCCTGCCTGCAGCTCGGAAGGTCTGGGTCCCAGGTTGGGCTGGCCGGGTCTTGGCAGTGTGGTCACCTCTGATCACCAGAGGTGTGTCCAGCCAGCGGCGCGCAGCCCTCCCCCACAAGCGGTCGTCGCGCCAGAGGTCACGGGTGCCCAGTGGCGCTGGTGGCGGTTTGCGGAGGGGCAGGGATGGAGGGGATGCGCATGTGCACAGCGCAGACTCGGGCAAGAGGGGCATCTTGGGAAGGGAGAACTGCTGTGAAGTGGACACCCCTTGCCATTGTGCCCTCCCTGCTGCTTGGGGTGCTCCGTAGACCTGCCAGATGTCCTTTCCGGTCTCATCCCAGCCCGCTCTGAGCCGGCACCCGTCTCCTCTGCCAGTTCCCTGCGAGGGACGCCGGCAGCCCTGCTGTGGTTTCTGGCTCAGTTCCTTATTCCAGTTCCTGGCTCCAGCACCAGCACTGCGCTGACCTCTGCCCGCCGCAGTCCTGGTCCTCGGCTCTGCCCCCAAGGCTGGCTCAGGGTTGGAAAGGAAAGGCCTTCCATACAGAGGTCAGGAGTGCCCCAGCCTCTGCATGCGGGGCTTTTCCAGATGTTCTGTTTTCATATCGGGCTGCCAGAATTAGGTTGCATGGAGTTAGTTTTCTCTCTGGCAATTTTGTACCCACTTGTATCTCCCTTTAATGTGTGTGTGTGTTTGTGTGTGTGTGTGGGTGTGTGAAAACACAGCAAATTGACTGCTCCCTGATTGTGATGACGTTCCTGATGTCATCAGACAGCTCTTGTGGGTCTGCTAAAATCTTGTCTTAAGGAGAATGCCTCCTGTTCCCAAGCTGCCTTTCATCAGCTGGGACTTAGTCGTGGTCTTTTATCTGGCAGAACTGAATGCGCTTAGGCTAGCCGTGTCTTTGTTCTAATGTGGCATCCAGACCTGGGTGTAATGATAGCATTCCAGGTTTGATTTGGCCAGAGGTAGTGTTTAACTAAGCACTTGAACCATTGAACATACAGATCTGAGTGCCGCTGCCTTCCAGGTACTGTTCTAAACCAGGCAATGTTCTAGATCAGGGTTGGCAAGCTTTGGCCCTCTGGTCAAATGCAGTTCACCACCTGCTGTGGTAAATAACATTTTGTTGCAATGCAGCCTCCCTCCTTCATTTGTCTTTTGTCTGTGGGCTACAGCAGCTGAGTCCAGTAGTTGCCACAGAGACCATGAACCTCAAGGCCTAGCAGATCTGTGATCCAGCTCTTAGCAGTAAATGTTTACCCATCCCTGTTGTACACGTTTGGGATATAGCAGTGAGTAAAACAGTTTTAACAGCTCCTGCCTTTGGGAATTTAAATTCCAGTGAGGGAACAAACATTAAAAAAGACAAACAAGTAAAAGGTAGTATATGAGGTGGTCGAAGTGCTAAGGAGAGAGTTTTAGTGGGGACCAGGGCTAGGAGTGGTGTGGGGGAAGAAGCAGGGGAGAGCTACACGGAGAGGACAAGGCACCTGGGAGAGGGGGTGCACAGCCTGAGGTGTGGCCAGTGCAGGAGATGTGGGGCCCCTTGGGGGGATGTGAGCTTTACTTGGCGTGACGTGGAGTGGTGGAAAGGTTTCGAGAGGAAGTAGGACCTGGTCTGCCTAGGTTTAATAAGACAGCCTGGCTGCCGCATGAGAATACATGATGGACAGACGTGGGAAAAGCAGAGGCTGGCAGGAGGTGATGGTGGCTTTGATCCAGGTGATGGGAAAGGCAGTGGCCATAGTTGGATTCAGGAAGGGGCTTATTTGAAGGTGAAACTGGGGCCTCACCTACTAGACAACTGTGGAACTTGAGGGGCAGAGAGAATGGAGGTTGCCTGCCTGGTTTCGGCAAGAATGCCAGTTCAGAGGCAGTTGCGATTCCTTGAGATGCTGAAGCTGCAGCAAGAATGTGGGATAAGACCAGGAGCTGGTAGACAGCCGGCCGGTCCTCAGCCCGCGCTGGTGTTCGGATGTGGTCGTCGCTTCACAGTTGCGCTGTAGCGGCACGTGGTCAGCACGCTCAGTCCAGGGGTCTTTTATCCCCACCTGCACTGCTGCAGTTCATTGTGTTGATGACAAAACTGAGTTCATTGACGCCTATGAAAACGCATGTTTGAATGGCAGACCACAGGCCCAGGCCCGCCCTGCAGGTGTGGCTGATCTGCTAACAAACACGTGGGTAACTGCCCACTGGGGCCATCTGCCTTATTGAGCGCAAAGGTGCCTTCCGGTCATCATTCTGGAAGGGAACGAGGATAGCTGGCATGATCGTCTCCTCGTGAACCTGGGCTGGCTCTGGGTGCTCCCTTTCCTTAATGCATTCACAAATCTCCTGGGGCAGATTGTTGTGCCTTATTTCAGTTCTGCCCGCTAGCTCCATTTGGTCAAGTTCTTTCCAGTCAGTGTGCAGTGCCTCCTCACCCTTCACTCTGCTTGAATCACCTGGTCCTTCTGTGGGTCGATTTGAAGCCCATTTCTGGGAGTGAGGCCCAGGCATCAATATTTTTTCTCCTGTCATTATTAACTGTTATTTATTTATTAACTGGTACTCTTCTCGTGGGTAGTTTTTTTTATATAAACATAAATATATTTACTTTTTTATTTTTTATATTCTATACGTATTTTATATCATTCTTTTTAATTTTTTTCTTTCCTTTATATATATGTGACATCAGTTGTAATCCCCATGTATTCCCCATCATCATTTCACCAGTGCACCATCACCTCCATCCCTTGTGCTCTTACCTGCCCTCAACCCTCTCCCTCCCCACTCCCCCAGGCATCAGTATTTTTAAGAAATGTCCTGTGAGTTTCTGATGGACACCAAAGGCCAAGAACCACCAATGAAAAGTTTCCTAAGGTCAGACACATTTCTGTGCATATCTGGGCTCCTTATCCCAGGCCCTCAAAGTTCGAGATCCCCTGGCACCACAGGGTTATTCATTCTTGAGGGGATGCAGCAAGACCCATTCCCAGATTCACTTGCTGTGCCAGGGCTCTTAGAGGCCCTGGGTTCGAGGTTCTCATCCTCACCCCTTGCTGCCTCTGGCGTTGCCCTCAGTTTACCCAGGGGGGCTATCAAGGAGCTCAGAGTTGAGTGAGCGCCCCCCAGTGGCAGAGAGTGACCTGCTGCCTCTGTGTATTTCCTCACCCTGGCCTGATGTGGGTATCCGCATGATGGAGCTCACCAGGGTGGGAGTCAATTAAAAGCTCATGAGTATAAAATCGCTCCTCCATAAACTGCTCTGACTAGCAGGTCTCTTTTGGGGTGCTTTACGGGCCCAGATATGAGTGCGAGTATGTGATCAGCCCAAGTGGCTTCTGGTTTTAACACCTGTTGAAGCCGCCTCCCCCCACCAGGTAGTGTGCGCCCCTCCCTGCAGTGGCAGGAAAGGTGTTTGTTCTGCCTTGACTAGTAGAAGGGACATTGACCCATGGCCTGAAACTTCAGGCTGGGCCTGGCGGGGTGTCATTGTCACCGATCCAAATGTGGCAGTTGTGCAGACCCCATGTTCAGAGGAGCAGTTTGTGGCCTGTAAAGCGTGACGCACTCTCAGCAGGTGTTACCCGTCCGAGTGAGCGACTACCGCCTGTCGGGCCCTAGAGAGGTGGGACAGCGGGCATGGTTGCAAAATTCGCCCTTTTAGCATGTCTTTTTTATTACTGTAAATGATTGTTCTCTAGATCTTATTTTTGTCTTTTTTTTTTTTTTTAAAAGAAACTGCAAGCTTTCGAAACAGAAACCGGTGTCATTTACATCTTTCTCATTGCCTGCTTGGGCGTCTCGTGTTGGATAGGTTTCTTCAGTGATGGTGAATTATCACTCAGGTGGATTTGGAGTGGCTGACACCCGTACCTTTGATAGGAGCAAGTGAGAACTGAGAGTACTGGGGAGAGAATCAGTTGAAGTTAGAGGCCCTGGGTCCTCATTCGTGGTTTTTTAAGAAAACATTTATTTGTGCCTATAAGAGCTGGGGTGCAGGCCAGAGCTGTGGGAGGCGAGAGGATTCATCAGAGACAGAAGGCAGAGAAATACACTGTTGTGGGGAGCAGCGGGCGAGGCAGGAGAGGTCTGCTGCACCATTTGGGTCTCCTCCCTGGCTGGGGATGCTTCACAGTGTGGTGCTCAACCCCCTGAGCCACCAGGGAGGTTCCTCATTTGTGATCTTGCATTTACTTGCTGTGTGACCACTGGCAAGGCATTTAACCACTCTGAACCTCCTCTACAAGTTGGGAGAATTCAACCCATTTGCTGTGTGTTCCAGAAATTACATTTTAAGTATAATAGACTAGTAAGAGTTCTGTGCACTTCCTCTCTGTTCATGGATGGCACCCAAGAGCACAGTGGGGGAAGCAGCAGTGAAGGGAGGGAGTTGGGAGCCAGCTGAGGGCAGGTGAGAGGGGAGAGCAGCCAGGAACTGGGCAGGTCCCCAGAGGGAGGACTAGCCAAGATGCCTTGGTCCCAGGGCAGGAGGGAGCCCTTTGGGAGTGTCGAGGCTGTGACTTAAACTACTAAGAAGGCACAGCCCAAGAACATGGTACTCTTAGGAATTAGAGAGGGGAGAGATCTGAGGGTCTTCTTCAGATCTGAATCCCTTGTTAAGCAGTCCACACCCACAACCCCACCCTCTAAATATGGTCTACACCTAGGCCACACAGGGTGAGTTGCTACTGGATCAGACAGGGTTGAGCAATTGCAGGGATTCTGAGGGGTCCCGTGCACGGGAACTTGTTGAGCAAGCTTGGCCCTGGCTGCTGCCACTGCCTGCTGAGACGGGCACTGCAGGGGGACCCAGCTGCACAAGTTTCAGGAGATCTCCCCCATGATTCTGGGGAATACTCAAGTTCGAAGACCTTACTTCCAGGACCTGTTTTGGAACATCCATCTAGTCCATAAAACGTGCATAATCTTGCAGGACGTGGTTTCATTCTCTCACGCACACACGCACACAC
Source organism: Galemys pyrenaicus (assembly GCA_019455555.1). NCBI lineage: Eukaryota > Metazoa > Chordata > Mammalia > Eulipotyphla > Talpidae > Galemys > Galemys pyrenaicus. Next base: position 966,128 of record JAGFMF010011662.1, on the reverse strand, counting down.
GCACACATCCAGGCATACTTCACATGTGTGTTTTTTAACAAACATGAAAGCTTTAGGATGCAATATTCTATTTCATGAAACAGGCAATGCAACACACTGATATTTTCTTTTTTTACATTGCTAATTTATCGAGTTGGCATTGGTTTGCTGCACTGTCTGCTGAGGAAGTAGAGGACCTCCGCCTTCAGGCGCTGTTCCTACACACCCACCACCAGCGGCCCCATGCTCCTAGTCCTCTGTGCTCCCTCCCGCTTTGTTCTTGCGCCTCCCCACGCCTCCCCCGACCCCCAGCCTCTGTTCTGCAATCTGCTGTCTCGGGTTGTTGTTAGCTTGGCTTTATCTGACCCTTGCTTTGCTTTGTCGATGATCCACACATACGTAACAGCACAAGGTGTTTGTCTTTCTCCTTCTGGCATGTTTGGCTTAGCAGCCTCCCCTCCAGAGCCACCCGTGGTGTTGCAAATGGCAAGGTCTCCTCTTTACTGATGGTTGAGTACTGTTCCCTTGTGTGCATGTGTGTGTGCACGTGTGTGTGTGCACGCGTGCACGGGCTGCATCTTGCCTTGGGCACAAGGCTTGTCTCCGGGGCTTGGCTGGTGAAGTAGGGCTGCGGTGAGCAAGGGACACACGATACCTTCTGTTTCATTGAAAGAAACACCAAGCATGGTCGTGGCCAACGAATTGCCTTGGGACTGCCATGAGCCTTGGTTTGAGAACCGCTGCTGCTGGGCAAGTTAAGGCTACTGTGCTGTGGACACCGAAAGCACCTTCCCTGGCAAGGCTTTCCTGCCCCTGTGCCACTCGGCTGCCCTGCAGGCAGCCCTGACAGAGTTGCTCAGCGCCCATCTGGGCCTCCCCCTCCATCAGCCCCCTGGGGGGCTGTCTGTCCCCACATCCATAGGATGAAGTCCTGACCCTGGACCTCACAATGGGGTTATTCTTGGAGCTGGACCTTTGAAGAGGTGACTCCGGCTAAGAGGCTGCTAGGGAGGGCCTGCCCCTGGGTGGACTGATGTCCTTCTAAAACTAAGGAAAATTGGACAAAGTGGCGCAGAGGGAGGACAGGGTGAAGACAGGGAGAAGGAGCCATCTAAAGCCAAGGGGAGAGGCCTCAGAAGGGGCTGACCCGGCCGGCACTCCCAGTCTGCACCCTGAGAGAATGAATTCTGTTGTCTAACTACCCCCTCTGAGGTAGGTGGTTGTGGCAGCCCCGAGTGAGGGCACAAGCACCCCCTCGCGCTCCCCGTCCATCGTGGTGAGTGTCACTGGTTGTCACGAGCAGAGCTGTGCGTGTTGTGGTAACATGTCCTCTTTGAGACTCAGCCCCCCAGGATTCTGACCCCACTGCCTCCCCTGCTCAGCCTGCTCTGTATAGATCCCCTGCCCTGGCATTTTGACTTGAGTTCGGGTAGAATCCCTAAGACCCTGCAGACCTGGAGCCCATCCCCATAGGTCCTCCGGGTGGCATGCGAAGTCTGCCAGCCCACAGACCAGCCGGACAGGCCCCCGGCAGGCCAGCGCTCAGAGTGCAGTTGTTGCTCTTGAATGACCTCACTCAGCTTTGTTGGTCTGTCCCCCCACTTCAGGTGGGTGTGTCTTGGCCGCTGCCCCATGGGGAGTTACCTCAGGCCCTGAGGCCTTTCAACGAATTGTTTTAATTTTTAAAAAGATTTATTTATGCATACAAGAACTGGGGTACAGGTCAGAGATAGGGGGATGAGAGGAGTCACCAGAGACAGAGCGGGGAGGGAACAGGCGGACTGACTGAAACACACTGCTGAGGGGAGCAGCAGACGAGGCAGGAGACTCTGCTGCGCCATGTGGGTCCCCTCCCTGGCGGGGATCGAACTCGCGCTGCTGTGCCGTGGATGCTTCACAGTGCGGCGCTCAACCCGCTGCGCCACCAGGGAGGCCCAACACTTTTTTTTTTCCAATATTTTTTAAATTTATTTTTGCATACAAGAGCTGGGGCACAGGCCAGAGTCCAGGGCATTGAGAGGACTCACCAGACAGAGTGGCTAGCAGAACAGGCAGACTGACCAAAACACACTGCTGAGGGGAGCAGCGGGCCAGGCAGGAGAGGTCTGCTGCGCCATGTGGGTCCCCTCCCTGGCTAGGGGCAGGGATCGAACCGGTGATGCAGTGGCTGCGGCTTCCTTCACAGTGCATTGCTCAACCCACTGCACCACTAGGGAGGGCCCCCAACACTGCTTTAAAGAGAAAATTGGTCTCTGCCATCTTTCTCCTGGATATTGGTCAGCTCTGCTTGGAACCATTCAGAGAGTAAAATGGTATCTTTTCTGAAGGGAAATTCCACACAGCCGCCCCCTCTGCAGGAGGAATTCCTTTCCTGCAGGAGGAGGCACATTTCTAAGAAACCTTTCCAGGAAGGATGAGGTGCAGCAGGAAGGGGTCCCACAGAGCAGCCCTGTCAAGCACAGGGAGGGGCAGCTGCCCGCTGGTTTCTGGGAATGGGCGTTTCGCAAAAGGAGGCACAGCTGCCCCGGATGCCTCAGGGAAAAGGTTAGTACGAGGGGGCGCGGGGCTGGCGGGCTTCAGACAGACTGAGGGGGGCTGGTCCTTCTGATCCCTGTCACCTCGGGCTCTTTCTCTTGAGAGTTGCAGCCAGAGCAGTAAAAGTCTCAGGGTCTCCCCAGACAGGGTCTGGTCCACAGGGTTATGTGGGTTCCTCCCTGTCACATAATTAGTTGACTTCCTGGCGAGAGTTCCAGGAAGGAAGAGGTGAACCTGAACTCTCTGTGGGTGGAAGGAGGGCAAGTGGGGGGTGAGTTAGCACGAACTTCCAGCCTCCCACTTAGCCCTGTGCTTCCAGGGGAGCTTGAGTTGGGGTCCCTGGAACCCCAGTTCTGTGCTCACACCCGGCCACCCCTGCCTTCTCCTTGCTCTCTTGAACTGCCTGTGCCCCCCAAACCCTTTTCACTAGTCAGCCCTGTTGACCGGTTTCCACAAAAACCTCTGTGCAGGCGGCCGCACCTCTTGCTCTTGCTTTTGCCGTGGACAGTGCTGGTTTTCACCCGGATCACACTGTAATTATTAACAGCACACCCTTTCTCCCCTGAGGGGGCCTTAGGCTGAATGATATTGTGGTCGCTGTAGTTCATAATCCATGAAATGTGCTCCTCCCCCGTGCCTGGGAGCAAGGGCAGAACCTCGGCCTGGGTGATGTTATTTACTAAACTTTCCCAAGAGTAATGATTAGTGAATGCCTATTAATGTCCCCACTTGAGCAGTCATCCTTAGAAAATAACCCCGACCTACCTGTTAGTTTCTGGAATCAGCTTGTCCTAATAAAGTTCCTGCTCGTCCCTGGGGCCTTCCTGAATGGTGACTGTGATAGCTGTGGGGACACTTGTGTGGCCCTGGGGGTGACCCCGGCAGGCCAGGTGGCTGGTGTCCTGGTGGCTGGGTCCCTTGGGGCTGTGTGAGCTGGGGACATTTTGACAGTGCATGGGAACCCCTCTCATTGGCTGTCCAGTGAGGTAAGGCTGGAGGAGGGGGCATTACCTGAAAGGGGTCCCCCACCTTGTGTGTGACCTCCCCCCAATGAATGCAGTTGTAAACAACCACTTAGTTCAGAGGTACAGAGATGGTGAGGGGCTCAGGAGAGCTCTCTAGAACCAGGGCTCTCCTGGGCAAGGGGCTAGGCTAGGAGGTCACCTATATTGCGTGGACTTTCCCTGTCTAAGTTTGCTAGTTTAGAAACAGCTGGTCTGGTCTCAGTGTTTCTGGGAAGGGCGAAGAGAAAGGGCTAAGGGCCCTGACCTTCGCCCTGACCCCTGGCTCTGCTGAGACCCCTCTGCCCAGGAGGAAGGAGCCTCGTGTCTGAGAAGCTCGGGGCTGTGTGGGCCAGTTGGCACTCGGTGCCTGCTGCCCTGGCTGTTCAGCGGCTGTGTGATCTTGGTCCAGCTCCAGCCTGGGCCGGTTGCTTTTGCCAGTCATCCCTGTGTGGTAGGTGGAGAAGCTTAGCCCTGCTGGCCCCTTGCCTCTAGCACCTGAGGCCTGCTTACCTCTCGCAGCTCCCTCCCACGGGACATTCTTCATGATCTCGGGAGTAGAGGCAAATGCTTACTTAGTACCTCAGGATTTTCTGTAAGTGCTTTTTAGGCCTTAGGGCTTCTCTGCACTGGGCGTTCCCTTCTGGGATTGGAACACACAGATCCTGCTCTCCTCCCTCAGGTCCTGGGCCCTGCTGCCCTCTCCAGGAGCCACCTCTATCACCCCGCCTTAGGTGGCCATCTCCCTGTTTTCATGGTCGATCTGCTTAGCATCCTTTGGAGCTTTCTTTTCAGTGTGCTTCTCTCCCCTCTCCCCATCCCGAATGTGTATGTCCTGGGAGACCCCGTCTTGGGCTGGACCTAAGAGCGCCCCCGTCCCATGCAGGGCCTGAAGGAAGTATGTGGACACTTGCATCCCAGTGACGAGCACCTGAAACATAATGTCAGGCAGCAGTGTTACTTCAATAAAAAAGATAAATAGGGGCCTCCTTTGTGGCACAGCAGGTTGAGCGCTGCACTGTGTAGCATCCGCGGCACAGCAGCGCGACGAGTTCGATCCCCGGCCAGGGAGCTGACCCACATGGAGCAGCAGAACTTGCCTGCCTCACCCGCTGCTCCCCTCAGCAGTCTGCTTCAGTCGATCTGCCTGTTCTGCTCCGCGCTCTGTCTCTGGTGAGTCCTCTCACTCCCCACACCTCTGGCCTGTGTCCTAGCTCTTGTATGTATAAATAAATAAATCTTTAAAAACCGATAAATAAAAAAGATCCCCTGCCACACCAGGAGTGAAAAGGATGAAATGAAATGAACAGAAGGCGCTTGCTGGACTTCATGGAGTGACGGCTCTGTCCCCTGCAGCCCTCTTAGGGTAAAGTGAGTCATGAGTGGCGTGGAGTTCGTGCGTCACGGCCATCTCCGAATCCAGGCTGGAGAGCGGCTTCTCTCCAGCCACGGGGGAGTTGCTTTTTACCCTGTCCTCTTTGGAGGCCTTGGGGATGTTGCCCTTGCCCCTTCTTGACTCTGGCTGCGTGTGTGGCCTTGTTCCCTCCTTCCATTCCTCTGTCCTGATGCGGTTAGGTGACCGCTGCAGGGGCCAGGAGTCGAGAGGGAGCTGGATTAGCTTGAGAACTCATCCGCAGGCTGCGGTGGTAGGGACGGAGGGCAGGCCGGAGCTCGGGATGACCGGGTGGTAATAGGCCACCCATAGTCTCTCAGGGTGGGGCAGGCCTAGAGTGCTGGAGTGATTGTCCATCTGCAGTGTCTCAGGACAGACCAGCGCCTGGGGTCATGGGATGCGGGTGGGAGGGTGACCGGCATCTGGAGGGTGAGCCAGGGCCTGAGGTGGTGGCGCCACAGGCCATGTCTAAGAGGCCTCAGCATGGGCCCAAGCCCCGTGACCAGCATCTGCAGGGCATCTCACATGGGCCAGAGCCTGGAGCAAGAGGAGTGATCAGCCACTCACAGGTCTCAAGGAGGGCCAGGGCCTGGGGTCAGCGTGGGGGGCGGGTATGACCTCATCCACAGAGGGCCTCTCATTCCCTTCAGTCCCCCACAAAACCTGTTTGTGTTGTTTTCATTTCCTACCTTGGGGACTTTCTTGTTGTTCTAGAGCCGTTTTTATTTTTTTATTTTTATTTTTTAAAGATTTATTTATTTATGCACACAAGAACGGGGGTACAGGCCAGAGATGTTGGGGGGTGAGAGGATTCACCACAGAGAGTGGAGAACAGAACAGGCAGATCAACCGAAGCACACTGCTGAGGGGAGCAGCAGGCCAGGCAGGAGAGGTCTGCCACGCCATGTGGGTCCCCTCCCTGGCCAGCAGCAGGGATTGAACTTACGCCTCAGTGGCTGTGGTTTGCTTCATAGTGCGTTGCCTAACCCACTGCGCCACCAGGGAGGCCCTAGAGCCGTTTTTAAATCGAATGACTGAAATGGTTAGGACGATGTAGAAAGTTGTTTGCAGTGCCCTGAGACTCGCTGTGGAGGGAATAAGCCCTTTCCTAGACCGTGTCCAGAGGCTTTTCAAAGAATGTTTTTGTTCTTTCTGAATATGCAGCTGTTCAGGCTGCGGGTTGACATTTCCTAATGGACGTAACGTTTCAAAGAATGGACTGGTTCAGCTGGAATTTTCCTAAAATCTGTCCCATTCACATAGTATAGAAAAATGTATGATTTATAGGTTGCTGATACATAGTCCCCGCTACTCAGAATACCAAAGACTGACCACATCTTCAGTTGGTGTTAACGCTTCGTACCCCGTTGCCAGCGTTGGGTGTAAAACAGCCCCGGACCTTCCTGGTGGCGCAGTGGGTTAAGCAACTCACTATGAAGCAGACCACAGTCACTGCAGCACGAGTTCGATCCCTGCTGCTGGCTAGGGAGGGGAACCACATGGCGCAGCAGACCTCTCCTGCCTTGCCCGCTGCTGCCCTTGGCAGTGTGTTTCTGTTGATCTGCCTGTTCTGTTCCTGGCTCTGTCTCTGGTGAATCCTCTCACCCCCCACACCTCTGGCCTGTTACCCAGTTCTTGTGTGCATAAATAAATAAATCTTCAAAACAAAAACATGGCCCCGGGGGCTCGCAATCTGAGGTTCAGTTGATTGTGCTTTTCCCATAACCCAGTCTGGGCTCAGCTGGGTGCTCTGAGCAGCTGCCTGAGAGACACACAGCGAGGAGCATCATAAAGAAGATGGATTTGGAGCTGGCAGTGGATTCATGGTCCAAGCCAGCATGGATCCCGGGGATTTTCCCGTCATGCCTTTGCTCCCTCCTCAGAACTGGGAGGACCTGGTGTGTTTTGTTTATGGGACTTAGGCAATCTCAGTGATTAGCTCATGGGTAATTACTTTATTTAAACCTTTGCCTGTTTCTCTTTAGAATGTAGGACTTACAGGGCAGGGAGAGGGGCACCCCAGAACCCTCGAAACCTGCCCCCTCTGAATAGGTTCTGCCATCTGCCACATCAAGACAAAACATATAAGACTTTAATGGAAAAGAACTTTAATACAATTAGTGAACAATACGGAAAAGACAAAGAATATAGTTATTAAATCAAGCACCCAAAGTCACCCATCTCCTCATGGGTGAAAGTCCAGCCAAACAGGATCGGCTCAAACAAAGGCCCAAAAGCCTGCCACAGTCTAAAGCACCTTTCGGTGAGGACCCGAAGAAAAGGGTCAGAAAGAGGCAGACATCTGGGAGGAAAAGAACAAAATCAAAACCAAGATAAAAGCCGCCATTGTCACCTCCCCACGGGTCTCACCTGTATCTGTTCTAGCCAGTCCAGGACCGAGAAGCAAGCACAGCTTCACATGTCCCTCTGCTCCACGTGCCTCCTCTTCCAGGTCTCCTTCTGGCTCTCCAGCCTGCTTCCTTCTCCAGTCTCCTCTCCAGCTTCTCCTCCCTGCTCAGCTCCACCTTCCTTTGGATGGGGCAGGGAACCTGGAACTTCCCTTTTCCTGGGGACAACCCTGTTAAAGGACATGGCATTATTTATATTGGAAAAAATGGAGTGGAAGCTGGGCTCAACTTAGTTATTCTGTTCCCTTGAAGTAAAATCGCAGAAAGGCAGCCAGTTGCTCTTCATCTCCAAATCTCCTACCGTTGACCAAAAACTAAGTTTGAATTGTAGGCCAATCAGGGCTAGGGGCCGGTGTCTCCATCAGAATGTTCTCTAGAGCCTTCACTGTAGAAATTGAAATGGAAGACCCCATAAAGGGTCACCTGCTGTGTGATGACAGAGATATGGATGCTCAGGCCAGAGGAGAAGGGAGATTGAACAGAGATGTGGAGCCCAGGCCTGGAGCAGCTGGAAGAAGCATCTGGAGAGAACAAGGGGTCCTTGGTGCTAAACTTAAGTCTTAGGGTCCCCAACTCCCTCAGTGGAACAGAAGGAAATGCCCTAGATGCTACCTTAGGGGGTACTTCGTTTTTAAGTTGCCTTTCATTTTAACTTCCTGTATTTTCAACTTCTTCCTTAAAGACATAGCTTGCATTGCCCAGGTAGGCTGAGAAGTGAAGATGCACGAAATAAGCAGCAACAGAGACTCTGCTTTAGGAGGTCTTACTCCTGAACCAAACTGTCGGGGCCGCCCGGGGCCGGGGAGGTGGGCCTGTACCCTGAAATTCACTCCCGTGTCACAGGAGGCCCTGAGACGTTCAAAGCTGAGGATTCATTAGCCAAAAAAAAAAAAGGTCAAAAAATGGTAACACATGTCCCCCCTGTTTGGGACTTTGGAAAAAAGAGTTCGGGAGTTCCAGGGAGGTTCCAGATTGAGAACCTCTCCTGAGCGAGTTGCTTGTGACTTAGGAGAATGACATGGTTGCGGTAGAAGCATCTTCCTGAATTTCTGTGGCCACACCTCCTCAGCTCGCATCCTTTGTTTTTATCCAGCACGCGGAATAGGTGGCACATTGTGTGCGTGTGAGTTTTGTGGTCAGTAGCAGGTGCTTAGGTTTTCGTCACATGTTCTTCCCATTCCACAAGGCATTTGAGGGGGAAATGCAAAGCTATAGGGCCCTTGGCCTCTTGGGGCTTCTAGGCCAGGCCAGGGGAGGACGGTGTAGACTTCATGACTAGTTGTGAGTGATGTGGCCATTTCTGCAGAGGCTGGGCTGGAAGAAGGGACTTTCTTCTTTGCCCATGACAGTTTCTCCTAAGCAGCATGAATGAGATGGGCCGAAGAATGTGGTGGTGGCATTTGGCCACGAGCGCTCCGGAATCCCCTTCGGAGCATTTCCCCAGAACGTCCTCCCAGATCTGAATTCCGGCCAGCTGCTGCGAGGGATTCCCATTGGTGGGCACAGGGGTGCTTGGGTGGGAGCTCCAGGGCCCATCGGCCTCGTGCCCCCGCTTTTACTGCCCAGAAACCACAGGCCACAGGGAGGTGCTGCTCCCTCCCAGCCCCTGCCACTGGGGCTGTGTTTCTCTTCATCCCTATTCCTGTTACGTAAATAAGTAAGAACCTAAAACCAAGTGAGCCTAAACCCAGGAAAGTCCCGCTGCAGACGAGCATCTCCAGGCACCCTGGGGTCACGCGGGTTCTCATCTGCTTCTGCAGACACTGAGTCACAGGGTGATGCTCTGTTCGCATGCAGGTTTTGTAAACCCCAGGCCCTGGGGATAGCGAGGGCCTAGGTGATGTAAATATTTGCCGAGGTTGTATAGACTAATGACCTGTGAATCACAGCTGCAACCCCGGGAGCAAATGCCCTTCTCCTGGCCTGTGGGAACCAGGGGCCACTGTGACCTCCTTGTCCTCGCCTGTGCTGTCACTTCCTGCGCTGTGACAGGGACCACCTTTGGAGCTGTCCCTGCCCACAGCCCTGGCTCGACGCAGGAGAGCAGACTTTTGCCAGAACCCAGCTGGGGCACAGGCTTACAGCATCTGTCTGCGGCTGTCTCCGGCTTACTGCTGGCTGCACAGGAGGCTGGGTCAGTCACCCGTCTGCGTTCAGCTTTGGGAAGGGCCCAGAGACAAAGGCCAGCTGGCTCTGGCCGCTTGCGTCTTCCCACTGGACTGCCACCTCTGAGGCACCAGACGCAGGAGCAGCTGGCTGGTGGGCAGCGGGCACGGAGCCTGCCTGGCTAGCTGTGGTCTGCTGCGCCGCTGCCTCCAGTGCAGAGTCACAGGCTCTGTCCCCGTCTGGGTGACTCCAGTGTGGATGCTAGGCCTGGCACCTGTTGTCTCAGGTCAAGTGGGGTGAGGCCTAAGCTGGGTATTGACTGTTTATTCTTCAGTGTTAATATACTATATTAATTAATATCAAACACGCATAGCATACTCATTGCCGATTAGAGAAAAAGAATCTAACAGGTTTTTTTTTTAAATATTTATTTATGCATACAAGAACTGGGGTACAGACCAGAAGTACGAGGGGTGAGAGGATCCACCAGAGACAGGGTGGGAAACAGAACAGGCAGATCTACCGAAACATGCCGTTGAAGGGAACAGCAGGCAAGGCAGGAGAGGTCTGCTGCGCCATGTGGGTCACCCCCCGCACCCACAGGCAACAGGGATCGAACTTGTGCTGCAGTGACTGCATTTTGCTTCATAGTGCGTTGCTTAACTCACTGCGCCACCAGGGAGGCCCCAAATCTAACAGGCCCCGAATTTAACCAGGGGTCTCGCCTATATTAATAGTTGGGTGACTATCACTCTGATAGAGAAAATACCCAGCATGCTTCTCAAACAGCCAACGTGTAAGACCTGCTCACACCTGGATCTCCCCCTACCTGCCGCTTGCCTCCCGATGAACCCCCAAGTCTGTGACTGTCAGTGACCAGCCCCTGGCCAGGCTTGCCTCACTCTGCTCCCACTTTCTATCCTGCACATGAAGTGAAGGGTGATGTTACGACTGAGTTGTGTCCCCTCAGAACTTGTTGAAACCCCAAAACCCAGCAGAGTGGGTCTGATTTAAGAGTGTGACTGATTTAAAGGAGTGATTCAGCTAAAATGAGGACACTGGGGGCTCTAATCCAGTGTGATTGGTTTCTTATAGGAAGAAGAAATGTCCGCGTGGGGTGTGTGGGGACACAGCGGGAAGAGGCCCCTCTGAGCTCTGGAGAGAGGAGAGGCCTCCTAGGAAGGAAACCTCCCTGTTGGTCCCTTGAGCTTGGATTGTAGCCTCCAGAATCGGCAAAGTGAATTCCTGCTGTTTAATCCACGCAGTCTGGTGTTTGTTGTGGGGGTTCCAGCAAACTAATGCAAAGGGTATTCCATTGGTTTTTGTTGTTTGTTTAAGGGAGGGTAGCAAAACCCACTTTAAAAAAAAGATTTATTTATGCATGCAAGAAGTGGGATACAGGCCAGAGGGGTGTGTGGGGGTGAGAGGACTCATCAAAGACAGATTGGGGAACAGAACAGGTGGATCTGCTGAAATACACTAATGAGGGGAGCAGCGGGCGAGACAGGAGAGGTCTGCTGTGCCATGTGGGTACCGTCCTGGCCGGCAGCAGGGATTGAACTCGTGCTGCAGTGGCTGTGATCTGCTTTAGTGTGTTGCTTAACCCATTGCACCACTAGGGAGGCCCTCACTTTTATTTTTTTATTTTTATTTTTTTTTAAAGATTTATTTATTTATACATACAAGCACTGGGGTACAGGCCAGAGATGTGGGGGTGGTGAGAGAATCCACCAGACAGAGCAGGACACA